>MKEJ01077274.1:0-23980 GCA_001753735.1 Embelia ribes
AGAGAGAGAGAGAGAGAGAGTAGCTGAAGAATTTAGTTTGATTGGGGGAAAATTGTGCATATTTTGCCCTAGGTGATCTTTACTAAATTGCACTTTCCCCCTGAAGTTTCTGATAGTTTCTAAATGATCCTGGTTTTTCGGAAATGGAACGAAGTGATCATCTGTTGACTAGGTAGGAGTGTGCATTGGTTCGGGTAACCTGAAATTTGAACCAAACCGATTTAATTCGGTTTCAAATTTTTTGTGAAGGTTCGGATTTAGGTTTAAAATCTAAAAAATATTGGGTTTTGTGAAATTTTGTGTTTGGATTTTCTAAAAAATTTTGGATTTAAACTTGAAATCCGAAATTATTGAATATTAAATTAAAACTAAAATTATGACATAATGATAGTTTAGTTTTTGGTTAATGATGATTTTTAATGGATGTTTGGGTTCGGTCCAACCTTCCTCGGTTCGGATTCGGTTTGGATTTGTGGGAATTTCGGTTCAGGATCGATTAAAAAAAAAAATGGTTCAGGTTTTGGGTTTTTGAATTTCGATGAACAGTCGTATCACTAGGTGATCTTTGCTTAATTACATTTTACCGATAAAGTTTATGACAGTTTCAAAAGCTCCCGATGTTTTGGGAATTGAACGAAATGAGCACTTTCGGTTAAAAGCTATTCGCTTGGTTGCAATTTTTAAGCAAATAAGCTAGTTTATTTCGGTTTAAGAAAAAAACTGGAGCTTATTTAAACTGAGCAGTCAAACGCTGTCAAATTTTTTAAGCAAAAAAATGGATAAGTTAAAGCTTATAAGCTACAATCAGACAAGCCCTTAATACACGCATATTTTTTGGGTACATTGAAAGTCCTAGCCGACAGTGGGAAGAGTCGAACACTAAACCTCCTACTAAGGAAGCTAATTTATGGTTACTATGCTTGCCCTAATAGTTATCTTAATACAAACATGTAACTATCAATAAATCGGCATATTATCTCGAGCTATAGCCTAGTAGCAAAATCAATGTGATAAAACTTAGGGGCGAAGCCACTCTTGGGCAAGGGGGGTTGATACTACTCCCTCGGTTCAATTAGAGAAGTTTTTTTTTTGGGAAAAAGTGAATATGTTTTTAAATATATTTTGAGATCGTATATTATTTTTACTAACAAACGAACAAAAATAAGAAGTGAATTATATAAATTTAATCTTTACTTTATAACACTAATACTACTTATAATATTATTTTGTTTAAAAATATTGCCAGTTTGGCAATTACATATGTTTCATTATATGATGATATAATAATTTTCAAGTAATTGATCTATTATTTGTTCAAGTATTTATAATGTCATCACTTCTCGTTTTTCTTACATTCTCAAAATTAATTATTCTCATTTCTCGTTCCCGTTTCGTATAGGTCTCCATTTTGAAACTTGACAACTATGGACTTAGGTCATCTAATCCTCCATTGACTAGTAACGCTAATGCTTCAGCTTCCAATCCTTGCTCCCGCTCTCACAAATTTTTGGCCTATAAATATGATGCTCTCACGCTCCCGACCCTTCTTTCGCACCATAATTTGTTGACTTAGCTATGAACTGCCACAGGTGTAGTTATAGCATAGAACTTTCCTAGAGATTACCCATATTAATTAGCATAATCTCAGTAACCACCACATGGAAATTATCCAATTATCTAAAATATTAAAACTAGTACGTGTGACAAGAGCAATACAATAAGTTTTATTCTCAACTACTAATTACTAAATAAATAATATATGTAATGTTCATGTCTCCTATCCAACCATCAATTTTGGTATCTTCTCTATTTCCTTCAAAGTTCCTTTTCCATGTCCTCCCCTATATATATACACACACCAAAAAGATCAAATTTTGTAATCCATTAAATTGACAATTACTCCCTTTTCAAAATTTTCAAATTTTTTCCTTTTAAACACCTATGAATAAGGAGGTTGCGGGTTTGGAAGTAAGGCCGGGAGGACTGCTGGTACAGAGACGAAGTTCGGATAAATATAACGAAAAGATTTTTGACACAAAAAACAATGCGAAATATGGATCATATGATCATGAAGTCGATATTTATAAACGTCCTAGTTTTGGTAAGTCAAGTTTCAAGAAGTCCAAATATTGTCGTCACGAGGGAATTGGTAAGGCGGATAAGGCATTGGAAGCTATCGTCGAAATTGGGTTTGAAGTTAACAAGATCTCAAAACAGGTAATAGTATTTGTTTTCGTAGGCAAATTTTTTTTTACGATCTGATAGTTATAAGATAATGGTTCTCATAATCCTTTTTCTACACTAATTTATTTTTGACAGGTTGCAATTTTGGAATTAGAAATTTATGGTGGTAAAAAAACTTCACAAAGTGTTATTTTGAATTTGATTGAAATGCTGATGACACAATTGCTTAGATTGGATGAAATTGTAGCTCATGGGGATGCCAAAATTAAGAGAAAAGAGCAGGTATTGATAGTCATTTTTTTTTTAATTTTTTTTTATATATAAGAAAAGGTTTTCATTAAATTTGTGCTTTTAGTTTCTTTTTCAGTTTTTTCTTAAATTATACATTACACAAAATTAAGCTCTATTCTCTTGGAGAAATGTTTTAAGTCAGTTGTTTCCAATTTTTAATATTTTGACAATCCCAATAACCTTAATTTTTATAATATTTTGGCACCGATTATTTTTTTGGGCAAAATAAATAGTTATCTGAAAAATGAAAAATGATTCGATTACTAGCAATTTTGATGAAAAAAAATGTATACATGATCTGAACACCTATACGGTTATATCAAATGCTTCGATCTTGCTTTCAAGCAGAATTAGATAGCTGTTCTCTGAATGATTTTTTTGTATATATGTATGTTTCTCTTTCAAATATATAAATTCAAACTCTTTTCTCACAAAAAATGAAAAAAGAAGACCTTACTATATATTTTTGAATTTCTAAACATGTTATAGGTAAGAAGGGTGCAGAAGTATATTGAAGAACTTGATAAGCTGAAGATCAAGAATAGTAGCAATGAGATTAAATCCTCGATTACACGACCAATCCAAAAGCCGTTGATCTTCCATGCGAGATAATTAACTTCTAAAAACGCTTCATTTGTTCTCATATCGATTTCGAGGTCAAGTTGATTAATTGGCAGTCATGTATTAGCTATAAGATTTTGATATTATTGTGGATATTAAGCTTTGTTAATTTGTGGATGAAATTTTAGAGAAGTTGGATACATAGTTGGGTTTACCTTTTATTATGCTCTACAAGGTTGTTTCATAAAGTGATACATATAAAAAAATAAAATAAAATTAAATTAATTCTTTGTGTCATTGTCTTGAATTAATTTTTTTTCCATCTAAATATGATCACGATCGTACAAATTGGCAATTAGCGTTATGTAACAACTCCATCGACTGAAACTATAACGGTTCGAGTTTGCAATTTGAATGGAATCCACGATTGTAATAGTCATGATGGCCGTTAAGGTCAATTAATGGTATCGAACGTATATTTTTATACAATGTAACATTTCCAAGAGGTTAAAAAGTAGTGTTACGGAAAATGTAGAGAATTAAGGTAAATTAATTCCTCCTAAGCCGAAACATGAATTAAATAAGAACCATGCCTTGAGATTAATGCCCGATTGCAATAAGGTATTTCCCGTGACTTTGAATCATCACCGTAGATTATAATTAAAGCGTAATAGTTGTATCGTTCACAATAAACAAATATAAATTTCATGAGTCGTACAAAAATAATTATAATTAAATTACAATTTTAGTTTTCATAATTAAATCTGTATACATCTTAAAATCATTATATTACAACTGTTACAATTACTGTATCATTACTTAAAACACAAGGTATGATAATTGTTATTTTTTTTTTTTTGTTTCCGTGCTTAGAAACATTTAAAATAAAATAAGAGTACCCACTTATGGAAGAAATTGACAACTAAGAAAATAGTACCAACATTATTAATTTCTTATATATTTTTGTCATATCACCGGAACCCTTAAATATAAATATACATGGTGCTACTTACTTAGCTAATTATTAATAAAAATAAATAAAAATAAAAAAATAGGTCAGTAGGTCCGTTTGTACTTTTTATTTTTTTATTATATTGAACTCGTGAACATTATTTAATCAGCGACATGAAGATTTTGATGTCTCTTATTAGGTTGCAGCCTTGCAAATAAGATTAAAGTAAATAATATAATTTTATTTCTTATGCTAATTGGTTGAAATCTAATGGGGGCTTGTTTGATTTTGGAGGGCAAAATTTTTTAATTAAGAGATAGTTTAATAATATAAAGCAATCTTGTTTTCTTAATAACTCATTGTCTAAAATAATGATTTACATTATTAGCACAAATAGGGACAGAATAAAACAAAGAAAACAAGAACATTTTGTGGTTGATTGATATTATTTTACATGTAAGCATAATTTTTTTTTGATAAACAACATAAGGGGTAAATAATGTTCATGCACAATAAAAAAAATTTGAAAACAAAATAATTCTGCAGAAAATAAATTGGGAAAAACAACACAAACTATTAACAATTCAAAACTCAACAAACACTTGTTCTTGAAATGATCGTTCGTAAATAAGCTAAACCAGCCAAGGTTTGCGACCAACAAAATAAAAAATTATTTTTTACGAAAATAGGAAAATCAAAAAAAAATTCAATTCCGAAAACAATTCACCTAAAATAATATCAAAACACACCAAAAAGACCGAAATCGGGGTACATTTTTATTTTTAGTCACTATGTAAATTTAATTCCCCTTTACTACCTCAATCTCATCATTAGCCTTTCCAATTCCATCGTCATCATCTTTGGGGACAAATTTTTTCCAATACCAATGCTTTCTCCACACCTTACTCATTTCTTCGATCGGTACACCCTTCGTCTCCGGCAAAAAAACAACAACGAATAAATTCATGAGGAGCACGAAAATTGCAAAAAAAATGAACAAGCCGAATTTGAGCTTGCAAAGCAAGGGTAAGAAGATCTCCGCGATGACGAATGTGAAGAGCATGTTCACCGAGACGGTGATGCTCTGGCCGGCCGACCGAATCTCCAAAGGGAAGATCTCGCTCGGCACGAGCCAGCCCAGTGGGCCCCACGAGTATGCAAATGCGTTCACGAATATGCAAATGAGGAGAACCACGACGACAGCGTACCACATGGGCAGGACACCCGGGTTCCCTGATTTCCCGAATTTTAGCGCAATCGCGACCGCTATAACAACCTACAACACATTTAAAGGCAAAACAAGAAGTAAATAAAAACATAATTAGATTTTCAAAAATAATATTTGTTTTTGGCGAGGTCTTAACTTAAATAGAGAAATTATTCAAGTAATTTGCCAGACCAAAATTATTTAAAAAATAATAATTGCTGGGACGAAAATAGTGTCAAAAGCAGAGTTTTGAATTTACATCAGTTTTTTCATTATTTTGAAAACTAACAATTTTGGTAAATAGTTTGTAAAACTTTATTATCTAGGTGAAAAACTCTAAACATTGTTGCAAATTTGTTACTTATAGTAACTAATGTAATCTCTTTAATTTTGGACCAAATTTCAAAATTTATATTTATTGACAACAAAATGCGCAAAATACAATTAATTTCTACACAAAATCGGTCTTTGCTCAAAATTAGAAAGTAATTTTTTTTTTAACTATATCTTAAACCTAACATCAGCAAAAATTTTCATATTTATTCAGAATTAAAGGACTAAATGCATGAAACTAAAATAGAAGTAACAATTTCATTACAAATTCACTATTTTTTTTAAAATATTGAATTAATTGCAAACTAGTACAACTGGTAATGAATATTATTTCAAGATTTTAAGGCACAGATGACAAATATATGGCAAACTTAACTTTAGCAATAAATTTCTCTTTTTTTCTGAATATATTAAATGAAAACAAATAAAACTAAATGAGAGAGTCCAATTTTTATTTGATTTATTTATTTAGTTATCTATTTTTTTAAAACAAAATTCACTATTAATTATGGGTTTAGACATTGATTTAGTAGAGGTTTATAAGAACTCACCTGCATCAAAAACATCGTACTTCCCCCGAACATAAATAGCTTCCTCCTCCCGCATCTATCGACTGCGGCCACCGAAATTAAAGTCGACAAACAGTTGACTACGCCGGTGATCAACGCAGATGCCAGCGACGCGTTATCGCCAAAACCAATTGTCTTGAACAATACGGGTGCATAAAACATAATCACGTTCATGCCCGTGAACTGTTGGAAGAACGGAATTAGAATCGCCATCGTTAGTTGAGGCCGATACTTTCTTTGCGTTAGGTTCCTCCAAGGGCTTTCAATTTGTTTCACCGCAACGCTAGCTGCAATCATATCGTTGAACTCTTCGTTGACGTTGTCAACGCCGCGTATTTTCTTGAGCCTCTCCTTGGCCTCATCGTCCCTCCCTCTCGCTATCATTGAGCTCGGGGTGTCCTTGAGGAAAAGAGAGCCGACGATGAATATAGCTGCGGGGACAACTGCGCCACCCAAGCTCAACCGCCATCCCCAACCTCCCTTTATCTTCGCGAAAAAGTAGTTTAGGAGGTTGGCGAAGAAGATACCGATAGTGATGGACATTTGGAACATAACGTTTAGCTTGCCACGAGACTTCGAGGGAGCCATTTCGGAGAGATAAAGTGGTACGGACTGCATAATATAGATAGATGAAAATTAAAACGACGAAATATATAATTTTTAAAGACAAATTGGTGAATAAATGACATGTGTGCATGTATTATAAGTACGGTTTTACGTAGAAAACCCATTTTCTTAAAATTGTGCTTTGTTGTTCTTGACCATAATCTAGTAGTTTAAGAAAAGTAGGTATTATTAATTATTTTTCAAGTGATGAATTTAATAATTTTAATAATACTTTTATTTACTTACAAAATGTGATGCATAAATTTAACAACATTACATTGTGCAGAACAAAAATTTATTTATTTAGATATTTTATGCCTAGCACATTATATCTAAATGAATTTTTATTCCCAAAATGTTCCAAACCACCTGTTTTAGATTTTGACATTAATTGAATCGTGGTGCAATTCAAATGAATATTTCCTCATTGTAAATATCCCAATGTGACAACTTAAAAACCTTATGACCATTTTAATCTTAATTGAAAATTTTGGATTATGTTATTATCATATTTACATAATAAAGTATAAATAGGACTTGTTTAGTTGCAGTTTATAAGCTCCAACTTTTCAATTTTTTTACTTAAAGCTAACAACATTTGGTTGTTCAGTTTATTTGCTATTTTAACTTAAATAAATTGGAGGAAGTTTTAAGCAAAATGTATATAAATTTTTGATTAATAAAAAATAATCTGACTTATTTACTTAAAAGTTGTGTATACCTGATTGGCAAATCCAATACCAAAACCAAGGAGAACCCTACCAATAATGAGCATGAGAACATCTTTAGCAAAGCCATTGATAATTGCACCACCACAGAAGAGTAGTCCTCCAAAGAGCATAGACAACTTCCTTCCGAGCTTTCGAGTCACCGTAGAGGCCACGAAGGATGCCAACAAGGCAGCCAGATACAACGACGAAGTGAATAACGTCAGTATCGGGCTGTTGAATTTGCAATAGCCGTTGGTTGATTTATCAAGCGTTTCCTTCTCGTAGACGGAAGGGAAGAACTTTTTAAGGAAAGGGGACATTGATGTCACACCACCTATATACATACATACATACACACGAATAATGTTTATTAATATCAAGATGAACAAGTTACAAACTTTGTTAGAGCTCAAGTTACGAACTTTACATACATGTCGACTAATATAAAAATAAACAAGAATAATCTCTAAGAAGAAAAAAAATCAATATAAAAGCAAAATATAATCTTATAAAATTAATATCTATCTAATATTTCCCATCAAGAAAATAGTTTGATTTTTGTTCCTCTAACTCCGATGGCATAAATTTTATCCTTGAACTTGTGGATCTATTCGTCTAAGTCGAAATCTTTAGATTCTTACTTCTCAAATGAAAAGTAGGGTCATAATCCTCTAGTTCTCATATATATTTTGCCACAATAATTTTTTGATCTAATTTAGTTATTTTTATTTGGCCACAAGTCATCTCTTTTCAAGTCTATATATATCTAAAATCTCAACATCCACTACTTAGGATTAAAAGGTAAAAGAGTCAAATTATCATATAATAAAATTCACATCCATGAATCATACGATAGTAAACATTGATTAATGTACATAAACTACTATAAAGTCCGTATAAGAATTTAAGTACAAAAATGATCACATAAGTTGATTAATGGAATTGCAATACGAGATCGTAAAAGACCGTATTCATTCACGATCTACTTCTATATAAGAAAAACATCGAATTTTATCGCTGGTATTATACTAGAATTCATCTTTTTCATTGCCAGATCCGAGTTCAAAACCAACTAAATAAAACAACATTTGTTACAAGGTAATAGCACTATGTAGAATGGAAATGTTATATCACAAAACTTTCGCTTTATTTTGCCAAAATTCAACAAAAACAACAAAATACATGAATGGAATTAGGCCACTTAAAAACTTATAGGTTTAAAAGGTTAAATAATCCAAATTATGACATAAAACAATACACAGAACCGCATCATATGATGGTAAATATACCACTCAAAGTCGCAAGTATAAGACATTAAATGCAAAAATTAACAAAAGGCTATAGACATTAGATTGTACTAACCTGATATTCCAATATCGTAGCCGAAAATCAAACCACCAGCGGCCGAGAAAATACAAGCAATCATAACGGTGCGCGTCAGCCTACCGGGGTACACCTTGTTGTTGGAAGGAGGAGGCGCTCCTCCGCCCGCCATTTTTTTAAGTGTGTGTGATAAATAACGAGGGCGAGAAGAGAAGAAAATGAGTGAGGGGTGGGGTGAAATGGGGATTTATAGAAAATAGTGGATATATATATAGATAAAATGGATCTCGTGTATTTCGTTTTATCTATGTGAGATAAAAACTAGTTTGTTATAGACCCTATCACAACGTAGCCTAAAAAATCTCGTTTAACAAGTTTGACTAGGATATATCCATTATCTACTTTCTACAAATATATTTACTTGAACTAAGAGATATATATTTTAACCAAATTATAGAAGCTATGTTGTGGATATATGTTTTTACTTAAAAATAAATACATATGTTGGCGAGGGTAAAATTTTAGCAAATAGGTAGATAAATTGATAATTTAGTATATACATACACACGTACGTACGTACAATGGTAGAACAATTTCAAATTCATTTCTCTTATTTTGGTTATTTATTGAACCGCTCTATAATTGCTAAATTGGATTATACTTCTTGATTACATTTCTCATACAAATCTGCTTTTGTATTTTTACAAAAATAAAAATAAAAAATACAACTTTACCAAACAATATACCACTTATCAAATAAATTTTTATAATCTATTTATCAAATTATAACACCCATTTTTATAATCAACTCTTCAAATTTTCGTTCAATTTGATTTTCTTTTCTAAACGAGATCTTACGATCGTTGTTAGCAAGTCCCTTACCATCATTGTTAAGCTTCAACCTAGCTAAGCTTTTTCTCTCTAGCCCCACAAAATATCTACTCCCACGTCTCTAAAAAATACGCACATTTTTTTTTGTTCGTCTCAATATATATATCACTTTTCTTGATAGAAATTAAGACAAAAAATAACTTTACTAAAATGTCTCGATTTAATGTCGTATTTTTATATTCTCAAGAAAATCTCTCTTATTAAATAAGGGTATTTTCATAAAATTAAAGTAAAATCAATTCATCTCTCTGCATTAATTGAATTTTCTTAATCCAAGTGAAAGTAAAATTGAACCTATCTCTTAGGAACGGATGGAGTAATCGCTAAAGTTTCAACTAAGTGATTAGAACTTGGTAGCGTAGGTTTGTGATAATAAATAAATTTGTAAATGTGCAAATGGCATTTGCAAACGAATATAATTGTTATGGTTATATAACATTTATGAGCTCTCTTGTACCTATCAATTCTGGCAAAAAGTTGTTTGTTGGTATATAATCTTTTCAAGGATCGTAGATTTCTTTTTTTTGTTGAGAAGCAATATACTTTCGACATATCATGAACAATATTTTCTGCACGAGTTGAAGTTTGTTTATAGTTAATTAATTTAATAATTTATGGCTAAATAGTCTCAATCAGATGGTTTAGGAGGTGATTAAGTTTAAAGGAAATCTCGTTTAAAAGCTAATTATAATGCTCTTTGTGAAATATGGTTAATATTTAACTATAACTATTGTTGTTACTATGAAAGAATTAGCGTTTTGATAATATTTCATCACTCCTCTAGCGATCATGAACAAATGCTCTCGCTATTGGACAACCCTACTCGCAATTTATGATTTATCCGAATGACCGTAATTGTTCCCGGAGATGATTAAACTATATATTTTTCCACATAGATTCATAGAACGTCGAGTTCTTCACTTTCAAGAAGAAAATACTCAAAATAGAAAATAAGAGACTAAAGTTTTTCTTGGGAAGGAGATGGCTGCTTCACATAAATACTGAGCAGCCTATGTCTGACGCATCTAGGTATTTAATTTTTAAATCAGAGAAATTAAATGTATGGATTCCTTGAAAAAAATTAAATAAAAAAATTATTTAATTTTAATTATTGATTAAAAAATCAACGGCTCAGATATGCCCAACAATTCTGCTAGATACCTTGGGATTGGTTTTTCTTCATCTTTTCTTTATCATTTTAGATTAGATAGCATTGTGTAAGATCTATCCATCCATTTTCATTTTATATCTTATTATCTTAGGTCTAATAGGTTTTCTTGTTGCTCAAGTGTTTGTGTTTAAATCTCCTTTTTTTATCGTCTAGTTTTCGCTACAATTGTTTAAATCTAAACACACTCCACTTTAAATACTAAGATAAAGTTAAATGGTGGATAAGATTAGCCACTCTCAACTCTCTACTTAGCTAACCTAATCTAACTTTCCAAAATAAATTTCTTTTGGGTAAATTACACTTTTTCCCATGAGGTTTCTGAATATTTTAGAAAACCCCCAAGGTATTTGAAATTATACTTTACTCGGCATTTCATCATACAAGTTTGAATATCATATGGAAAAACCATTTTACCCATAACTTTATTGCTTTATTTTATTAATTTGAAGCTTATAGATGTGAAAATTAGAGAAACAATATACTATACAATTTATTTATATATGTAATTAAATAATCTATTTAAAAAAAATTAAAAAAAAATAGAGAATGAATGCTGCTACATAAGGAGTATTTCGGTAATATTAAGGGTAATTTATGACCCTAAATTTGGCCTTCATTCTCCAAAATTTTTTGGGGTAAATTGCAATCAACATATAAACCTGAAAGGGGGCTATTGTAATTTCAGAAATATCAGAGGGTAAGCTGCAATTGTCAGAAACCTCAAGAGGGCAAATTGTAATTTACCCATTTCTTTTTTTGTAATTAGGATTTTCGTGACACTTGTAAAATATTACATGTTTATATTTATCTCATCTTATACTTAACTAACCTTACTTTTAATAAGCACACATTAATTGAAAAAACTAAAAAAATTCGGAGTGATTATTTTGGGATTTTTATCCTCAAAATTAAATGTGAACTCTTTTCTCAACAAAAAAAAAAAAACAAGAAAGAAAAAGAAACTGGCAAACAAAATTAGTAAATGCATTTATTAACTTCCAAAGCAAGGTGAGCTCTTTTCTTTCGTATCTTATACACTAATCAATTTACACCCTCTCCTAAAATTTGTACCAATTTACATCCTATCCTATAACTTGTTTCAATTTACCCAATTATTTTATTTTATTTTGTTGGTCAAAATTGTCCATTAGTTTTGACCATCCATAATATATTCAAAAGATGCGTTAAAATAGGTCATAAGACCAGCATGTAATCCACATCCATGACCAAACTATCGAGATAATTTATTCCAACTATTTAATTATTATTATTATTGTGAAAATTTATTATACTTTTTGCAAACCAGAGGTAAAACTTGATATAAAAAAAATGTGTAAACTTACTTTATTTCAAATTTTAGTTCCTAGTTTGTATAAAAATGTATTATATTTCACTATGATCGGATAACACTTGATTAAAATATGAAATATAATATAAAATATGTTAGTTAATGTTAACGATTGCTAGTGTTAACCCAAGTTAAACTGATTAATGGAATAAAAAGATAAGGGATAAACTAAAACCAATTATAGAATAATGGGTAAAGTGAAACGATACTAGCACCAACAAAAATGAAGTGTTCTATTAGCTTAGGCTATGGTTGGTATTGCTTTTATGAGACTGTTTGTTGATTGGGCTACAAAATTGCATATAATAAGTGGTTATTTCATATGTTTTAAGTCATTTATCTTGTATTTTGTATATCAAACTTGTTATATTTTTGTATTATGTATTTGCATATTATTTGTAGGATTATAGTGTAAAATGAGATAATTTAAAGGCCAATTGAGATGCTCTAGGAATTATGAGAAAAACAATTATGTTTGGACGATGATTGAGAGCCTTATTGAGTGAACGATTTGATCACTCGTTTGTTAAAAGTGTCTCAAACGTTAAAGACATGAGTTTTAATAAATTATTTGGGAAATTTTGAAGCAAATTTTCCTATCAAATTTGGTATGGTTAAAAATCTAATTATCTTGCCAATGGTTTAGATAGTTCTCAATTCCAAATTTTCTAGAGCAAGTTATACAATTTTTCGTGAAAAAGGCACAAAGTTGTCTTAACTGGACTGGTTTGTCCGGTCGAAACACTACTTTGTCTAGACCAATATGATAAAACTCCAGAAATTTGATGTGTTTCACATGTTAGTGTTGGGGCCACTTTATTTAAATTATAATATCCTGAAAATAGTTGTAAAATTGGATCTAACGGTCCAGATTAAAACTCTCTTCTTTTTAAATAGGTCATAACCTAGCTTGCAAACATTAACTCTCTACATAATTCATTAGTTTATTTTTTTTATTTCTTTTTTTTTTTATCTCCAATTTTGGAGATTAAAATAGGGTAATTGAGGAGGCTATGACAACTCCATCCGTTGTTTTGTTATTCTACATCATTGTGAGATTATTTTACTTTTATTTTTTATTAATAAATATTTGTTTGATTTATTTTTAATTGCGATTTTTGCTATTTTATGATTTAAGTGCTGTTTAATTTTATTGTTCATCATTAGAAATCATTGTCTTTAAGTTTATTGCAATAATTAATACTAAGAATATTTTCCTTTGAATTTTTAATTATTATTTTTATTAGTTTAGATATGATTGACATGCTTTCATTTAATATATTAGGCTAAATTAGTCTTGCCCTAAGGAGAAGAACGTGGCTTAAACTAACCTTTTGGAGATTATTAGAGGACAGAGTCTGACAAGTCTGGATCTTTTACCCAATAGTCACATTGTGGTGGAGACTCTTTAATTCAAAAAATCTAGAAGTAGTGGTTTAAACCACTGCATTTCCCGATTGGATAAGTTAGTTAATTAATTATTTAATTTCATATTTGTTTAGTTATTTTTAATTAGACCACAAAATCTCATAAATCAATCTAAGTGTTTTAAGAGTATGAGTAATTTCAATGATTAAATTATTACATTGAAACTATTTAAAAATGATTAGATCTTAGGCTCTAAATCAGTTAGAGTCCATGATATCGATAAATTCAGTACTTTGCATGTAAAACTATTTCGTCTCTATTGTATTGCTAGGTATTATATTCGCATATTTTACGAGCAATTACTTATGCTTTTTAAGAGTTACTTTTAGAAGTATCTCGATTGTTACTTTTAAAAACTGCTTATATTTTTCTAGCATTTATTGTAAGAATTTAAATATTTATTTCATCTACATATATTCGATACAAGCCTAGTTTTTATCGGGCTGAGGCTGGGACTCGGGTTGGGCTGGGCCTGGGCTTAGTCCTGAGCAGGGCTCGGGTTCGTAGCTTGGACTTGGTTGTTGGTTTGCGTATGGCACATTAGACACGCCCTTATCTTTATCTGGTTCCTGAACTGGGCCAGGGTCAGGATCGGATCCGGGTTTGAAGTCTAGGCTCGGATTGGGTATATGTGTGTGATACGGATCTAATATTTTTTATTCAAAATATTTAATTGATTAATTGAATAGTTCCAAAATATTACATAAAGATCTTTGGAGTTTAAGAAAATACAAGAAAGTCCCAATATTGCACCATTATCACCCATGTTCTTCTGCATAAAGGTGTAGATTAATTCTCTATTAAACGAGACCTATGGTCTTGAAACTAATGAGATTGGTATTTCGTGCCTATAAAAAGACCGTCCAGTTTCACATTTTTTATCCAAAAACTTATACAACACACCAATTGTTTCACTCATACACACAGTCACATAGAGAGTATGTGAGGGTATCACACTACAAAATATTCGACCATACTCCTAGATTGAAGCTTTCATCAAAATCAAAATGTAGTGAGCAGATGTTGTGCTTGGGAGTCCATTACCAATGTAGACCAAAAGTAACTCTGGTAGCGGATAAATTGGATTTAAGAAGACAAGGTAAAACTGTGATTTCATCTGGTATTTTGTTCAATACAGTGTTTATATGTTTTAGTAATTCCATTTATAACAACGTTGTAAGAATATAAGTTATATATATATATATATTTTTTACAGTTGTTGGTTGATAAATTTCTCTTATTTCAAATTTATTATTTTCAGTTTATTATCTTATTATTATTTAGAATTTATTTAAACCACAGCGGTACCAATATATTACCCTTACGGTAACATTAAGGCACCCAAGTGGAAGTGTTAAGAAGGGAAAGAGGATCAATAGCTGAAATAGTGTCTATTTTCATTTGCTAAATTTTTATTTACTATATTTTAATAAATATATTGTATAATGTATATAAATATAAAACATCGAAGGGCATGATGTTTTTTCTTAATCTATCAAAATATATCATCTTTATAAATTAATAAAACAAGTTAAGAGTAAGCAGCAACATTGTCGAATAATTGTTGTATTATAGAAATTTTCTGGTTCCTTTTCAAATGCAGCTTTAGAAAACAAAAAAATTCATTTATTACTATCTTTTTCAGATTTACCCATGTGATCTCAATTAAAATTTCAATAACTCCACTCAGTTCAAATAGTTAATGAAGAATAATTGAGTAAAATATACTTATTAAGATGCAAGGAGTACAAAGTAGGAGGAGGAAAGTGTAATTTGGGAGACGAATGGTGGAAGTCCAATTGTATACTATTGACTTATAATATTACAAAATTATTTCAACAATTTTTTTTATAGGAATTTTATACATACAAGAATGTAAGAAATTTTTATATGCATCCACTCATTAATCGGCACGTAGGAGAGATACAACTTGCACATAAAAAAAATTATTCATTAATAGTAACATTGTTAGTCTCTCTCATGCTTGTCAAATAATGAATAAATATATGTCGAAATTTCATGCATATATATATGTATAAAATTTCTATTGAATTTCCATAATTACTAAATTTGTACTTCCTTCTTTTATTTGTATAAAATTTCTTTCCTTTTTTTTATAATATTTTATTTCTGTGCACCATAATTGAATTTTCATAATTACTAAATATGAACTTCCTTCGTTTATAAATAATTGATACAATTTTGTTTTTGGTTGTCTAAAAAACATTGACCACTTCCTTATTTAGAAATTTTGGCCATTAGAGAATTAGATAAATTACCCTTTGTAATTTTTAGGAGAGAGAGAAAGGCAAAATATCATGAGGGTATGATTGGTCTTTTATATTTAATTAGCGCACGCACTTGTAATTTATAAGTCATTTATAAATTTATTATATTTAATTTAATTAGCACACATGCATGTGTTTTCCATGTAATTTACAAAATATTGCATCATAACATAAAAGCAAAAATTAAGTAATTATTTTAAATATTTATTAATAAAAATTAGAAATGTTGTATTTATCATTTATGGAAAATTTAAACGTGGTTTATATATAAATTTCGAGATACCTGTGTGAACGGACAACACTAATATGTACTATTGAGAATTAATATAATATTTAAATATTTTATTAAATTTGAAAGATATATAGGAAATTGTAAATCATAATCTCTTAACTTTTGAAAATTTTATTTTAAATTGTTCAATTTTTTTTTTTTTATAATTATCATTTCAAATATTTAAAATATTGTACTATCTTTTAACCACTTTGGATACGATGAAAGAAGATAAGGGCAAATTTGACCAAAAAAATCAAAGTGCATGAAACACTTTTTCGAGTTAATATTTTTAATAAATTATTTATATTCAAAATTTTAAAATATCATTTTTAAATTTTTACCTAAAAATTATATTATATCTCACTTTAATGGTACTCTAGGGAGGACTAGAAAGACTTTTCTCTCTTTTTATTTATTTTAAAATTCCGACAACACGGATTACCCCACGTTTGCAACACATACTCAAACACTTGCCACGTCACCAATTCCCACATTGTCTTTTATCCTTAAGAAAAAGTCACTTTTCATATGGTGTTCACACGTGGGTTGAACCTAGTCAAAACATTCCCTCACTAAGCAAAAAATAGATATATGCTACCTTAGCTTTTTCTCGTATACTCCGTGTGCCGTCACAGGCTTATACAAGTAGATACGTATATATATATATATAAGTTTTATTAACTTTCAACTCCAAACTATCAAGTGAGTAGAGGTAGCACACATAGCATATCAAATTTGAGGTTACATATATATAAGTCCGAAAAATCGTTTCTTTCGTACAAAATCTTTTGTGTTTATAATTGTATCATTCTGTTTCGGTTGTTTGATACTTTAAATACTTTCAATATAGTTTGTGATAGGGTTTCCGTTATAGGGGTAACGGACTATTCTAGTGCATGCTGATACATGTGTATAGTCTAGAAATAAAAAGTTTTGTTCGTTTTGTTGCTACGGGCCATTGATTTATTCTCAGTGTTTCGAGTAGTACGGATATCGAAGGTAGTTTATCAATTGGGCGTGAATAGACGACGTGATACCGAAAGCATAAAAGAAATGGATTATCTATCCGGCAAAGGTGTTGGTTTTCAATATTCATTAGATTTTCCGAGTTCTTCTAGTCCGGTCTCGGACCCATCTCAGGTTGACAAATCAACGGATGGTTACATTGGACGAGGCAGGGACTCAATCTCGGACGAGGAGATAATTCTGGCTTCGAGCAGGCCGAAGAAGCGGGCAGGGAGGAAGAAGTTCAAGGAGACGAGGCACCCGATTTATCGGGGCGTGAGGAAGAGAAACTCGGACAAGTGGGTGTGCGAGGTGCGCGAGCCAATAAAACAAAAAAGGATATGGCTAGGGACCTACCCCACAGCTGACATGGCAGCCCGTGCCCACGACGTGGCGGCTCTGGCTCTGAAAGGCCACACCGCGACGTTAAATTTTGCGGACTCAGTCTGGCGCCTCCCCGTACCCGTCTCAAATGATCCAAAAGATATTAGAAAAGCGGCTATTGAAGGGGCCGAGAAGTTTAGGCCGAAAGCGGGCTGCGAGAGGAGCCCCGTTCGGGTTGAGATCGAGGAGTTGGAGAAAGAGAATGTGTTCGATATGAAGGGTTGGGCAGTGAGCATGGCAGAGGGGCCATTGTTTTCGCCTTCTCCAATCATTGGCAGTGGCTTCAACTGGGATGACATGGATGATGATGTGGAAATATCATTGTGGAATTATTGAGATAAAATTAATTAATTTTTTTAGAAATAATTATTATTTTTTTTGTAAATTGATTCTTTTTTACATTGGGATAGAGTTCCTTAATGTAATGTTGCAAATATAAAGTTGCAAGTGTAAGATTAGTATATTATTGTTTGTTTTAGGTGCAAAGAGATTATGTTCAAATACACTTTGGAGAAATCAAAATTTTAATGTGCAATTCTATTTGAAATATAGTATTATTTATCATTCGCGCAACAAATACATTCGATTTCAGTAAAGTCAAATTTTATCTTCAATTTTACCGAACATCTTCAATACAATCGATTATATATATCAAAGTCGATACTGCTTAGTGCAACTTAAATTTCTTTTTTTTTTTTTTTCAAAATAAAACTGAAATGACTGCACTTCTAAAATTCTTTTGACTTTAATTTTGCTCCACCTATGCTTATAGTCTTCGATACCGTTTCTTTTTTTGGAAATTCTATAATCTTCTGTACCTGCAAAGCTTGAAGTGTGACTAGTATATATATATTGTGGACTGACTTGTATATATTGAAGCACGTGGATGTAAAAAAATATTTTATATCCACCGCGGGGTTGAACTTTATTCTAATTTTTAGATAATAATCCCAAAAATTATTTAAATTGATACTCTATGAATTGGAAAAGAAGCAATTTTTTTAGTAATTGTAGCTGACTTGGGAATAAATATGTATGACTCTTTTTTTAATCTTAATATGTTTATTAATTTTTCAAAATAATTGATTAAACAGATAATTTTTTTTTGTAAGGGTAAGGAGAGTGGTTTACACATATTCCTAAATTCAGATATGTTCAGCACTGTGTTGTCAGAAATAATTTCAACCAAAATTATGTTTCTTTCTATATTTTCCTAGATTTTCATAAAGTTGTATAATTGGTCCCTTTTGTGACCTAGTCAAAACATTCCCTCGCTGAGAAAAAATAAAAGAAATGGATTATCTATCAGCCTGTTTCTTTCTATAGGTTTGATTGGTTTCGACTTTTAAATTTTAGCTTTTTTGCTTATTTGCATAAAAATTAATTTGTATTTAACTATTTAATTTTTAAATTAAATTTATTTGCTGGTTTGACTTAAATAAGTTGAAAATTTTAAGCTACAACCATTCAAATTTTTTTTTGTCAGAAATAAGATATCTTATTAACTTAAAAGCTGCAATCAAACCAGCTTATACTGAGTGACTCATGTGCAATGACAAAAACGAAAATTAAAAGAAAAAAAGTCCTACTCGGTAGTTCTGTATCACGTTTTTCCAAACGTTTTATAGGATATGTTGATCCAACACAATAATCACAATGTGCTATTTTGTCTCTTCGATGTTATATTATTAATTGAACTTATGGATAAATTATTTTTTTTTTTTTTACAATCATAGCTTTTCAAATTAAATTATGAGAACAAAATAAGAATTTCTGTAAAAAGGGGGAGTAGTGTAATTCATCCCTTCAAAAATAGCAAAACTTATCTTTGTCGTCCAACTAAGACATAAATTTTTTGAACTGAATTCGTATGCACCGTTATTACACTTGTTTTATGAATTATTAATTTGACATGCATCGTAACTTCCAATTATTAAATAAAAATAATATGTTCTGAAGAAGCATAATCTACCATTTAATATCCTTGTCTCTCTGCTTGGCTCTATAAGCAGGTCTTAAGTAGCGCCTATAGGGGTAAGCAAATATTTGAGATTTCCGAAATTCAAACCGAAATACCAAAGCAAAATTTTTGAAAAAATGATTCGGTTCAGGATCAGATACTCGAAGATTTTTAATTCAAGACCGGAAATCAAACTTGAAATTTTCGGGTTTCCCAAATTTTCGAAATTTCCAAAATATTTAAATTATTTTTATTTTTATTATGTGTGTGCGTGTATATATATATATATCATACGTAACTAAACGGTGTCGTTTGGTATTTAAGTTATATTAGGGGAAAGTAAATATTTATGATTCCAAAAATCCGAACCAAAATATCGAAGCAATTTTTCTAAAAATGGTTCAGTTTTGGATCGGAATTTAAGTTTCTAAATTTTCGGATACCCAAAAATTTTCGGTTCGGGATCTGGAATGCTTTATTATAAATTTGGAAAATTCAGGTATTGGTTTTTGGTTCGAAAAATTCCCGATCCGAACCGATGCACACCCCTAGCATACTCAGTGACACAATACCTATTAGTTTCCTAAAGGAGGTTACAACTATACCCATAATTTTTTAGCTAAACAATACCTAATAGAGTTAAATTTTCTATGTAATTTTTTTTTTTTTTTTAGTTTTAGCCATCCTCACAAATTCATCCAGGGTCTGCTACTAGTAGAAAGAGAAAAAATGAAAGAAGATAAGTATGAGAATGAAACCAGTTTGATAAGATTTCAAGTCTTATTTTATATATTGTACCATTTTGTAATTGTTTAGAATACCTCCAAGTAATAAGAGGACTTATTTGTACCACTTTGAAGTCTTGGTCCTTAGTTGAAAGAAAAGTAAACTTTATTGTGCAAATTAAATTTGATGTTGCACTTTAATTACAAGGTGAAAACTTTAAGAACGATTGTGATAATATTTGTTAAAGGGTTCGTTTTAACCCTTGTCCTTTTCTGATTATGCGTCACCCGCTGCTTTGAAGAAAAGTGGAGGTGGTTTTTTGTCCTTTCCTATATTAGCTTCAACATTCTTTCCATGGGTCGGTTAGCTAATGATGGCTATTGTAAAATGTTCTTGGAGGAGAGGTGGAAAGTTACCTAGGGTTCAATGGTAGTCATTTGTAGTTTTAGAGACTCTAACTTTTTCGTAGTATGGATGGGTAGTTTCGTGGTTAGTAGTGGTAATTTCAAGGTTCCTAGTATCCTTGGTACCATGGCGAGAAAGGTTTTGTTTGGACCTATGGGGGTTGCAAGTGTACTTGACTCCGTGTACTTGGGTTTGATGATCGATGTAGGATCACATGGTAATAGTGCTAGTGATCGGGTGTGATTCATCAAGGATCATTCGAAAGTTGATGGGGTTGTTTTGAGATTTGTTGATGAGCCTGCAAATACGTTATTTGTGGTTCGAATTATTTATGTAAGCTTGTTGATTCTTTATTGGAAATGGGACCGAGTGTTGCTTCCTTGGAACGAGTGAAGATTGGGATGCGAAAAAGATTGCCTTGTAAGGATATTGTTGGTTCCTTATTTGCTAGAGACTTGAAGATGCCGTTGCCTTTCGGGATGGTTGATAAGTGTTGTAAGTCCGTTTATGCGGAGCCACCTTGTTAGTATTCTGGGAGTAACTTGACTAGTTGTTGGTACTCGTTTAATAAAAACCAACTCTCCAAGTTGTTGATGCTTGGTGACAAAAACAAACGTTTGCGAGTTATTGGTGATAAGTTGAAGAAAACCAATTTTGCGAGTTATTAGAGTTCGGGGATAAAATAACCAATTTTTGTAATTTGTTTAGTATTAGATTGGCATGTATCTCTTCTACTTGTCAGTAGGAGAAGATTTGTTGGGTGTACCTCCAACTTAAATGACTTATTTGTCTCACTTTGAAGTTTTGATCCTTAATTGAAAGAAAAGTAAACTTTACTGTGCAAATTAAATTTAATATTTCACTTTGATTTTTAGGTGAAAACTTTAATGACTTAATATTTGTTAAAGGGTTTGTTTTAACCCTTGTCTTTTTCTAATAATGCTTTACACGCCACATTGAAGAAAAGTGTAGGCAACGGCGGCTTTTTGTCCTTTCCTACGCTCTTTTGGCGAATTTAATTCAATTTGTTGCTTATGTTTTGCAGAAAAATATAAGTATTTTGTATAATTAATTATAAGAAGAAAATTTGGAGTATTTTAGAGTAAGAGTTTGAATAGATAAAGTTTTATTTTTGGGAATCGAATATATAGAGATTATTGATGATTGTGAAATTGATCGTGATTCTGAGTACTTCGTTGGATATTAATATTTTTATTCGGGTATTCTTTATAACTTTATTTTGTGTTTTACTATTATATCTATTTGATATTATATCCCCACCTGTATACAAAATGATTTGATTTATATTATCTATATTGTTTAGTGGATTGATTTTTGTGAGTACGTAGCCCCATTGGTTTTTTACTCTTGGTTTGGAGAGATTTTTCTCAAGTTAAATTTCAGCGTCTTTTACATATCGTTATTTTTGTGCATGTGGTTGATTATTGTATTATTACATTGGGATTATATTTGTTATTTTCTTCCATTGCGATTTGAGAATAGGTGTGAATGCTTGATCATTGTTCCCAACAAATGCTATCAAAGTTGAGATAGAACTCTTATGTGTGTTTGATACCAGTATGTGATATAAGATTTTGGCTCTCGATTTTTTTTTTTAATTGTTGGTAAGATGAACAATATCAACACAATTGAGATGATATGTTTGAATAGTTCCAATTTCTGTGTTTGGAAGGGTAAGATAGAAGACCTTTTATATGTGAAGAATTTGTATTGGTCAGAATTTTCAAAAGAGAAACCTGCAGAAAAAACAGAGGGGTGAAAAATTCTTCATAGAAAGGTTGGTGGATTTATTCGCCTATGAGTTGATAATAATGTTTTGAACCATGTTGTGGATGAAACTGATGCAAAGATACTTTGGGAAAAACTGGAAGACTTATATGCTAAGAAGGCTGGCAATAACAAGATATATGTTATTGGTCAGATAATGTACTCGGAGTATGAAGAGGGTAAGCCAATGGCTAAGCATGTGGGGAATTTCCAAGGTTTGATCATGCAACTGAGTAATATGGATGTGAAGCTCGATGACGAGTTGTAAAAACTGTGGTTTTTGTGGACACTGCCATATTCGTTTGAGATTTTAAGGACTACGTTATCCAATTCTGTACTTGATAGAAAGGTAACTATGGCGATGGTAAACAACTTTGTGATGGGTGAGGAGATGTGAAATGAGACTATGGCTTTTCTTCAGTACTAGATACTCTTGTTGCAGAATCTAGGGGGAGAAGTCAGAATCGTAATTCGGGGTGCATGGGTTCTTTGATGGGTGTTTCAAATCATTGGGCTAATGTTGAGTGCCATCATTGTCACAAGAAAAGACATATAATGAAATATTGTTTCACGCTTAAAAAGGAAGGCAAGAAGAGAGACGACAACAAGAAAAGCGAGGATGCATGTATTGTTGATGATGGCTTATTGGTGGTTCATGATAATCTGACAGTAGGGAAATTATGTGATAATTCGTGTTGGGTGATAAATAGTGGCACGTCTACTCATGCTTTTCCACATCTTGAGGTATTCTCTTCTTATAAATCTTACAATTTGAATTATGTTTCTATATGTAATGTTAGCCTATCCAATGTTGTGAGTATAAACTATGTTGATTTGTTAACTAACAATGGCATTAGGTTAGTCTTGAGGAGTGTGATGCATGTTCCCGACATTGGCTTCAATATTCTTTTCGTACGGCAATTAGCCAATTATGGTTATTGCAATACATTCTTGGGGTAGAGTTGGACACTCACCAAGAGTTCGATGGTGGTTGCTTATGGTTTTGGACTCTCTAACTTTTTTGTAGTATGGATAGGTAGTTTCATGGTTGGCAGTGTTCATTTTAGGGTTTCTATAGCCTTGGTACCGAGGCGAGAAAGGTTTCGTTTGGACGTACGGGGGTTGCAAATGTTCCAGACTCTATGCACTTAGATTTGGAGATGGACGTAGGGTCACATGGTGATGGTTCTAGTGATTGGGTGCGATTTATCGAGTATCATCCGAAAATTGAAAGGGTTGTTCCGAGATTTGTTAATGAGCCTGTAGAGACCGTTATTTGTGGTTCAAATGATTTGTGTTCGTTGTTGATTCTTTATTTGCTGTTGGATAGAGTATTGCTTTGGTGGAATAAATGAAGATTGGGATATGAAAAAGATTGACTCGTAAGGGCATTGTTGGTTATTTGTTTGTTAGAGGCTTGAAGTTATTGTTGCCTCACAGGATGATTGATAAGTGTTGCACATCCGTTTATGTGGGGCCACCTTGTTACTATTTTAGGAGCAATCGGTCGAGTTGTTGGTACTCATTTGATGAGAACCAACTTCCAAGTTGTTGGTGCTTGGGGACAAGAACCAAC
>MKEJ01077278.1:0-10418 GCA_001753735.1 Embelia ribes
ATAAGGATTTGAGTTTTCCTTGATTCCAAAAGTCAAGGCAGAATGGTATCGTGATGGGAAAGGAAACTGGGGGTCGGTGAATGTGTTTTTCAAAGCAAAAACAAGGAAAGAGATGGGTTGTAGATTACATGTACTTTTATGACTATGGATACCAAGCAAAAAAACGTGCTTTGCATTTTTTTCCACACGAAAGTCTAGCAAAGAGAGGTTATGACATAGGGTGCTGATAATTCTACGGGAGATTATAAGATTACTCCCAACGTATTTTCTAGTGACTTTTAAATAAAATGAAAAAAAATTCTTAAATAAGTGATCTTATCACAATTTCGAAAGTAAAAATTAATTAATTACCCAAATTATCCCTGTAATTAATTACTTGTGTTTTTTTTTCCCCCCAAAGGCACTCATTTAGTCAAAATGCAATGATATTAATGATCAATTCTTAATTTGTATATATTTTTTTCCAAAGAGACTCATTTAATGACTTCTGTTTTTTCCAAAGGCAATTATTTACTTATGTACTTTAGCTAATATTTTTTGACCAATTATTTTCTTAATTTGTGCATCCAATCCTAAGATGTCACTTAAACTTATGTACTTTTTAAAAGAAATGATCAATTCTTACCAATCTAGTCAAATCCCCGTGCACGAGAATGTGCATTACATGGGAATATTAAAACCAACTCAACAAAACTGAGCCGCCCCACGAATTACAAGTTTAGAACCTTCTTCCTACCTTAACTTGAAGTATGGAAGCGTTCGCATAAGAATTAACTATTTTTTAAATAAGTATAATTTCAAATTTACCACAACCCTAATAAAAGTTATTTTGGTATATGATAGTTATGCATACATAATATTTGTGGATAAATTACGGATTGAGATTTCCATTGTATATTTTATTAATCTATTGCATATCTCATCATGCATTGACACTTGGGGAGGGGGATTGGGTTGGGAGACTATTATATATTCTGACCTGTATTATATAATAACGTTTATCCTTCTTTTTTGTCAATTTGTGAATAGAGATACATAAAATTCATAGATATATACATATATAGAAAGTCTTCATTCATAAGTAATTTTTCTTCCGTACAAAAAGTGTAATTCGCTTAATATATATTGTGTCCTATTTACATATAATATTAGAAATATTTACTTACATGTTACTCGATGATCATATTATATTATCTTGTACTAGTCGTATCATGTTCGTTTTAATATTATTAACAACTAGAATAAAGTCTGTGCAATGTACAAATTATATAAAGAATTTTTGTTTTTCTGTTACTATTTTGTTAAATTTTAATGCGACATCTTTCGTATCTCTTTTTTTAGTTGTTTGATAAGTTTTTAAGAAAAAAAATGACTACCTTGAATTAATTTAGATTGAACAAAATTTTATTATATTAATATTTTTCAAATTAGAATACCATTTCCTAGCATTAGAGCTTGTTATATTGCTGATTTTACTTTTAGCTATTTGAATAATAGCTTTTCTTTGCCAGTTGCATTTTGATTGCTAAATTGACGAGAATATGTGTTAAAAAAATAATATGAGCACGTGTTAAAAACAAATGAGGATCCGTGTCGCGATTAGAAAAAGTAGCAGAATAATCAATTTTTATTTTTTGCTTTTCATTATTAATATTTGCATTAAAAATTTCTCCACGCAAAAATTCTCTTAATACTATTCCGCAACTATGTGGTAATATTACAAATGCTAATATTTAATTTATTTAATACTATCATGGATAATTAACCAATATCTTAATTTACTTAATACTATTCTTCAACTATGTAATAATACTGCAAATGCCAATATTTTAATTTTGTTACTCTTGTATGATTATTTTAATTAAAATATTACTATGCAAGAGAAATGTCACTTAATTATGTGGCATTTGCAGAATATTATTATTTTAATTTACTCAATTATGCTATAGATTTTGCTTTTGGCTATTTTAATTTTTTCTTACAATATTATTTGCATGATATTATTTTAGAACTAGATGTATATCTTTCCTCTTCTGTTTTTTTTTATATATATAAATTGATATATCTTTAGTCTCATCTTTTTTGTTAGATAGAACTGGAATTTAAATGGAAGTGAATATCCCTATCACTTCTTTCATTTCTCTCAGTTTGATTTTTCTCTTTTTGGGTAGGTAACACCGTCATAGAACCGTATCGAACCAACTGGCTGAACCGCTGCAACCGTGAACCGGAGCTCAGTTTGGTTCGGTTTCTTTAGAGTACTAGATATGCACTTGAACCGTAAAATACCAGCAGAGTTTTGAGGAACCGGTGAACCATTGAATACCAGTAAACCGGTCGGTGCATAACAAAAATTTGAAAAATACCAAATTAACACAAAAAATCGTTAGCAATTCATTCTCAATATTAACGATTTCAATATTTTTCCATAAAATTTATTTTTAATGATCTCCATGAGACACATAAATTAAGCTTTAAGCTTTATGCCGGAGATTTGCTCTTTCTCCTCGTGGGTTTATTACTCATTAAGACTTGTAAATGTATATTCTTATCTTGGCTGTCGTGTGTAAGTGGTTTGTTAACAATAAAGTGTTGAATTTTGTTATTTGTCTCGGTGTTTTACTTAGCTATAGCTTGAAAATATTGGTGGTTTTTAAAATTGGCTTCCTAAAATTATTTTTAAAAATTGATTCTAAAAGCTGGTATAATCCTAATGTTTGGTAAGTAAATTTTAAAAGTTATTTTGATAAGTAGTGTAGTGTTTCGTAAAGTAGTATTTTTTATTGTAAAAAAACAAAAATAGATATATATGAGGAATATAAAAAATATATTTGAGACTATTATAGTAATTAATGGGGAAAAAAAATAGAAGTAACTTTTCAAAATATCCCTAATATTGCTTCCAAAAGTACCATTTGAAAAATAGAAAAATATTATTAAAAGTAGGTGATTTAAAGTTTACTAAACATCCCATGCTACAATTGAAAAAAAAACAAAAACAAAAACAAGTAGCAAAAAGTAATCCCTCACTAACTCTTACTAATTTGTCACCCTCTTACGCTTATTCATGACCAAGCGCTAAACTAATCAACTATCCAAAATTAAGTAACTTGAGACAATTATTAAGTTAATACTCCCGGGTTCTTTGCTCATTTTATTTTAAATGTATAGTTTTTTATGATTCCATAGATTTTGAATAAAGTGTTTCGAAAATGATGCTATTGATGAATAGTTCCAAGTTATAGCAAACTTAATCCATCACAATTATACAATGCTATTAAAAGGTTTAGAGAATTACATCATTTTATATGATACTTATAATTAGAAAATTATAAAAATGCAACACTAGGAAATAACATATTGTTGCAATATACTTAATTAAAAAAGCTTCAAAACAGATTAATTATTACACATAGTAGAAATTTAAGTGAACTTCCATATGAAATATTTTGAAAATATACAATGTAGTCTAAAATAGATTTTTTTATTAATTTTTTGTTGAATGCCCGATTGAACCACAGTTGAACCAAATGAATCAAAGTTGAACCGTTGAACCAATGCACCGATTCCTGGTTCGATGCTGACAATATTGATAGTTACAATTGGGATTTAAAAGAAGAAATATATGTATCTGTTATATAATATTCATTGATGTGATATTTTATCATGCCTGATGAAAGCATAAAACCCAATTATTAAATACAAGTATTATGCATTGTACAAATATGACTCACCACATTGATTTATAACGTATAGATTTCTTTATAAAAAGAGAAATAGAAGAAGAAGAAGAAAGGTGACTCGGTAAAATTAATAGAACATAAACCAAAAGTGCATAAAGAGATTAGAAAGATAGAGGAAAAGATAGAAAATATGAGTATGAATGAATCTTTAATCCAGATTTTTAGTTTTTTTTTATATATTGTACCGTGTTGTAATTTATCTCTTTCGATATATAAAAGTATAGAAATAGGCCCAAATTAAAATTTTTTAACTTAAGACTAAATTACGTAATTCTTGATCTTTTATTTACTTTTCTATAGATTTTGATATTTGTATTTTAGCATAATTCATAACGCTATCTATATTTTTTTCTTTAGAAGATATTTCTTTGTATTAAAGTAGATTTAAATCTTGATAGAAGAATGGTACAAAGTCTGCAAACTTTCTTTCCGTTGTATTTAAAGTAGTCAAATAAAGTTGGCCATAAATATGTCAACATAGAAAAATAGTACAAATCATGCAAACTTTAAACTGCTTTATGAAAAATAACATAAATAATATGAATAAATTTGCTAAAAGAAAAAAATACAAACAATAGGATAAAAAATTAGATTTTTTCTCAATAAATTATTTTTCATATCTATATTTTTATAATATTTTGATAATAAATTTTGTTAAATTTTGATATTTCAATTTTGTTATAATTTAGTTCTTGAAAAAAAAGAACTACAAACAATAGAATTTGCTAAAAATGGTAAAAACATAAACAATAGAAAGAAAATTTGAATTTGTTGCTCCGAAACTTGGTGGTTTTTTTTCCCTTTTCACATCTTTTGATTTTTCAGTTTTTTTATGATTTGGTTATATACATTGTGTAATGGTTTGATATTTCAGTTTTCTTATGATTTAGTTGTTAAGTTGTGTTAAAGACTTTTTTTTTTTTTTCCAATTTATACATACCGGAGCTCCTATATATATGAAAAAAACACAAACAATAGTAATAAATTTGCTAAAATAAATAAAGTACAAACAATAGGATGAAAATTTGAATTATTTCTCTATAATCTAACTTTTTTCAGTTTTTTAATATTTTGATTTTTTTCTAGTGTTTTGGTTATCAATTTTGATAAATTTTGATTTTTCAATTTTGTTATAATTTTGTTCTGTGAAAAAAAACCACAATCAATAAGATTTACTAAAGAGGGAAAAAAACAAGTAATAGGAAGAAAAATTTAGTTGTTGTTTCATAACTTAGTGATTTTTTAGTTTAATCATGTTTTAAAATTTTTATTTTCTTAAGATTTGGCCACATAAGTTGTACTTTGTTTTGATTTTTCAATTTTCTTATAATTTGTTTGTTAAATTGTGTTAATTTTTTTTTTCTAGTTTGTATTTACATGAATTGCTCTATGGAAAAACATAAACAACAAGAATAAATTTGTTAAAGGAAAAAAAAACACGAACAATAAATAAAATAATTGAAATCTTTTCTCTTGTAGATTTATTTATTTATTTATTTTTTTTTATGTACCTCCATCAATTTTCTTTAATTATGTGTATATGTAAATAAAAATTATGATAAATGGTAGGGGAGAGATTTTAGGAGATTTTTATACTATATGACTATTATCATAATTATTTCATATTCCTGTTTCTCAACCATTAGATTTTTTTATTATTAAATAAATCTTACTTTTAAAAAATATATTTGGCAAAATATTAAGAAGCAAACACAATTTTTAATTCTTATACATACAGTGTATAAATATTGGTGCCCGGTGGCTCTAGAACCATCTATTTGACCAAAATTATTTTATTCTCTTAAAAACCTAATTAAAAAACTCAAAGGTGATAGTATTATTTTTAAAGTATTTCTTTAATGTGTTTAAATTCGTAATATTTTTATGTAGTACTCAAAAGATAATAGGGAAAACAAACAGTCGAAATAAATCCAACTTGAGTAATGGATGGTTAAAACTGAAGAGAAAGAATAGAGGCCAGCTACCCCACTCCCTCCCTCTAGAAATGACTGAAACAACTGATCTTACACATACTTTTACAAAATGTCAAAATTTATCTTTTCAAAACATTGAATTATATAAAAAACCAAATCTATCACTATCAAGTTTTATTTTATTCTTTTTCCAAATTTTATGATAAAAATTTATAATTATTTAATTTTACAATGATTGCAGTATTGTTCAATCCAAAATAAAAAATTATCTATTTTTTCGATAATTGAAAAAAAGTCAATCTATTATTTATGGACTATCTATTATTTGGGAACGGATATGTATTAAAAAAGGAAGTCCCATCGGAGCTAGAATTTTTTTTTTATAGAAATTACAATGCTTTAAGAATAAGTTCTTATAATTTGAGGACAAATTATTAATAGTATTTTTTTATTCAAAAATAATTATATTAAGTTTTTCTTAATTTATAATAACTTATCCTTAAAACATAATAATTTCGTGCAAAAAAATATTCTTATATAAATAATTCTTGTATTGAGTTGGTTTTCATTAAAATAAGGGTGATAATTAAAGGACAATCTGACAATAAATACACACTCCCAAAAGAAACCATTTTGGGCCACACGATCATATGAAGTGGGATCTGAAGGCTCTAATTAAAATTTCAAAAATACATAATGGAAAATTAAAAAATGGGGGAATTCAAATGTCACAAAATAAAACAGAGATGTAAAACGTAGAGCATTCACACCCGTCATTCCACGTGCACTTTTCATTTCTCAAATAGAAAATTGAGAGAAATTATGTAAGTTTAGTTTTTCTATTTTTAAATTTTTTTTAAAAAATGAAACAGCGACTTACCCAAACTGGAATATTACTATTTACCCATTCTCTATTAAATTTTTTTTTTCTCGCCAATATATAAAATACACACCAATATATTTGAAAAATATATTTTTTAATTTTTATATTTATATATTATCAAATTAATTATGTATAAAGTTAATTTTAAAAAAATTAAAAATAATTAAGTTTTATTTTGCAAGATAAATAAGCTTTTAGAACACGAAATTTAGACATTTTATAAGAAATATCGATGTGAATGCTCTAAATTAGAAATTTGGATAGAGCACGAGAGAGAAACAAAATGAGAGAAAAAGAACTATGATTGGAACTATCTAATATGGTCTTTATTGAATATGAAATCATTAAATTCCTGTACAAAGAGAAACGTGCCAAGACTTGCTTCTATTTTGTAATTTCTTTTTATGTAATTTTTGCAATTTCTTATTGAAGTTGATCTCGTTCTCCCTCTCGCTTTTCCTCAAATTCTATGCTATTTTGACTTTTGATTTCAATTGAAATATTTATTTGAGATATCCTTTTCTAGTGATTTAATTAGAGCCATCAGATCTTCCTTTACATGATCGCGTGGCACAAAATGGTTCTTTAGCGTGCTATGTAGCCTCCCAATTCCTAAATGAAAAAGGTGCCACACTCTAAGATGAGTACACAAATTGACATAATTTGTCGTTTTTCCTTGTAACAATTACGGAAATAAATAATCCAGTTTTACTAGTTAATAAGAAAAAGAAGAAAAATATAAGACATGCTCGTAAAATTAAAGGAAAAGTCCATTATGACTGAATATTTTGGGACTCGTTTTAATTTGTCTTCTATTAATTTAATTTCTTGTCAATTTGGAGAAATAATTTGTTTAATTTATCTTTTTAATCAATTGTCAATATTTAATTATGGAAAAAAAATTACATAAATGATACATTTTAAAGATGCATTCAAAGGACATGTAAATGACTCATTTCTCATCAAAACACTCCCGAGAAAATATAACTACTATTTTGATAGTTTATTTTATTATTACATGAAAATTTTATAACGATAGGGGTAAATTGAAATGGTGCAAAAAGGATAGGGGTAATTTTGAAAGAGACTTAAAGTACCAGGGGTATTGAAAAGATAGGGACAAATTGAAATAAAATTAAAATAATGGAGTTCAAATTAAAACAAATGAAAAAACATAAGCCAAATTAAAATTAATCCCAAAATATATGAGTCAAAAATGAACTTTACCCTAAATTTTTTTTTTGATGCTCAACTTTACCCGAAAATTAATATGTTGTGAACCATGGCAAAAGAGTTCTAATTCGAACGTGTCACGGGTCAGAATATTGTTAATTGTATGTATTTTATGTTTCCGTTGTTTAACTCTGATTTGCTAACATTTATAAGTTTAAAGCAATTTTAAAAATTGGTTGGATTTCTCAAAACATTATCTCAACAATATAAACTATTGAATGAGATCTTTGTTAGTGTTTCAACGGTCCAACTGTTACAAGTTCTTTTTATCGAGACACTCAACATTTTAAAAATGAATGGTGACTTTGTTTCTTGAACATAAATATGGACAAAGAAGTAACAAGTTTATCTGAGTACACTTTCCATACACCGAAGAAATAGTAATTGTTATATTATCAATATTGAATGGAAGATATATGTGCATTTATGCGTTGAATGGGGTGTCACAACATAAGCATTTGTCTTATTTACCATATCTGTTGATGTAAAAATAATCGAAAAGAGTGGTGTTAGGCAGAGGCTGCCCAGTGCATCATAACTTTCTGAGATTAAATGCATGAATTCCATAAAAAAATTAAATAAAAAAAATTATTCAATCTCAGTTGTTGATTCGAAAATCAGTAGCCACCATCAATAAATCATCAGTCGATGAATCTAATATTCTTCTTATTTCCCTTGTTACCCAATCTTTTTTTTTTTTTTCTTTTATCCACAATGTTTTAGCTTTTGAAGTTAAAATTTACCTCATACACTGGAGTGTAGTTATGGAATTACTGTAAATGACTAATAATTCAAACTTGTGTTGTTGGTAGTTGTGCTCATTAACAACAATGGAATGGAACCAATAAAACAGTATTTTTTAACAACCAATTTCTTTGAAAGAGAAGGTTAACTACAAAGACTTTGAAACCTTCAAAATTTAGGGGTCAACGCAACACCTCATCCCAGCTTCAGTTAGTTAAGATGATACGTATTGATACGACAATGCCTCTTTTCCTAATTGTTTTGGGGTTCTTCCTATCTCCGGATGGTACCATTCTGTATATTGGATTGAATGTATTGGGAACCTCAATAGAAGAAAAAGCTTTCCTGTTATGCAATTTTCAGTCGCACGATCTGTATCCAACTATTGTGATTTAATATTAAAAATTAATCTTTTTTGTTTGATTTTTTGGATATTAAATAGTAACAGTTGGATGCAGATCTTGCGGCTAGAAATTGTGCAGCAGTAGTGCTGTGCATCCCTGCGCAGCAGTGCCTCTACTTCCATGCTTCCAAGGATTTATCATACGCCTATTGAGTATCATCTTCAGACATAAAGGGAAGTTATTAATTTGTCTTTATGAATTTATTAAAATTTATTAATACGAGTGAAAGTAAAATTGGGTGTATGCTTTAGAGATAAAAGAGAATTGAAGTTATCACTCATCATGACCATGAAATTTTAATGATACCTAGTTAGGACTTATAGGTTACATTTTCTTAATTGGCTTTTTTCTTTTTTTCCTATTCTTGTTTGTCCCTAATTACGTCCATTTTTCTATTGAAAATTGATAAAAAAAAAAAACAAGTATATAACTAGTGTACCCTAAGTTTAATTGACAGTTTATCAACAAATACAAATTTCCATGGTCCTAACGAACGTAGTATTAGGAAAAGAATTTATTAAATTTATTATCTTAACCACATGAATTATTCGTTCTTAAGGTATATGAGAAAGCAAACAAGGGTGTGGGTTCGATTCTCCAAATTTCCTTTATGCATGCATATACTAGGAAAAAAGGTCTAAATCAAGTTTATAAAAAAAATTTCCACTTCATAGTCTACACTATCAAGTTAGTCAAACATATGGTTATACCACGCACTAATTTGTTGCAAAAATTTGAGAATTCTCAATGTACATGTTTCACATTTAGGATTAAAGAAGTACAAAAAGTCAAAAAGATATTAATTAAGAAGAAAAATTCAAGGATTTTAGGATCATGCTTTTGAAAAATTTGGAAAACAACAATAATGATGAGAAGAAAATTTTGGTCTCTGTTTACACGTTTGGTTCTATGACTATTTATGCTATTGGGAAAGCTTTGTCTCACCAAATTTATTATCCTAATAATATTTGTGAGCGAGAAATCAAAAGGAATAAACTAAAACATAAGTCAAAAACTTAGAAGTGGGGAAATCCCTAGACTTGTAATATGTAGTCTACCAATTTTAACCAAATATTGAATTTCATTATTGATTATTTCTTTCCGAACTTTAATGAACTTTATATATGTTCTTCGGAGTTTATATTTTCTTTAAAATTGTCAACTGACGTGAAGTGGTGAATTTTCAACCAAGAACTGTTAGAATAATTTTTATGACTAATTCTTGAAATCATTTAGGCTAAATGCAAGAGTTAGATATATTGGCCACGGGTGCATGCTATGACTCTTACAATTTACCAAAATTTTCAAAGTCAGACCGATTATTGAATTGGTAACTAGTTCAAGGTTCAATGGTTGAACCTGTTATGATTAAATAATATTATTTTAATTTTTAATATAATATATTAAACAATATCAAACAAAAAAAATAACATAATATGATTAATATCACATAACTTCATAACATTGAAAAATAAAT
>MKEJ01077293.1:0-11230 GCA_001753735.1 Embelia ribes
ACATTATATGAAGTTATATTCATGAATATAAGTATGTAATATTTACGGATTGAATAGAAGGATCAAGTTTAATTTCAAAATATGACAAAGATATATGAGGTCTTACTATCGTATAGAAGAAATATAGTTCGATGATATGGGAGATGAGATGCCCAATGTCAATCTGACTGAAAGAGGTTGTTATCCTTGTGTTAACTCGTCTACTTCAAGCATTCTCCAGTCATATCTGATAATAGATTTACAAAAATTGATGATAGTTCCTGTCACGCCCCGAATTTCCATAAGCTTAGGTGCGTGATATAAAATGGTAAAAAGTAACCATAATAGAACAAAATATCATAACTGCGAAATAAATACATCAATACTATACCACACTACTACGAGCCTAACAAATATACAACAAAACCTTACATATATACATCAAGGCTTATAGTATCTACAACAGTCCACAACCTTATACATAATACAACCCTTTACAATATAAACTTTCAAGCTACTTGCTTGACAAAATAATAAGTATAGATACATATGTCCGGCAACATCTATAATAAAAAAATAAATAAACAGGTGCATATAGAGGCCACGCCTTCTCAAAAATACTAGAGGCCATTATAAGTATCTTTGCCTACTAAGTATGGCCAGAACTAGTCTCCGTGCCTACAAAATAGAGTTTATAATGATATATGGAAAAAAGAAATACGGGTTAGATGGCCAATCAACATTATAAAAATGAGATTATGTTGTCTCCAATGTATGCACATGCTTGCATAAATAAAATATGTACATGCTTATGAAATAATAGTAAGTACATATGAACAACGAATGATAAGTGCCACGAACGTAAGTATATAGATGCTTTTGAAATAAGAATAAGTACATACTACAAACAAATATCCTAATACCTCGACAACAACACCAACTACGACACAAAGAGAAAGGTGGGACTAGTAACTCTACATAAGTTTTGAGGCTACCCATATGCTTCGCCTACAATTAACTCATCTTCTGTGACTTAAATCATAGGCCCGACTTTAAGGTGCACTAACACCTAGAGTAGTCAAAATTCTCTCTGTGCGCAGGTTTCCCGACTCTCACGGTGAGGATATATGTCCTTAAGTTTATCCCGCTCCCCAAAAGGTTAAAATCCACGAAAGTTTACTTTTGTAAAAGGCGACACTGTCTCCCAAAAAAAAAATAGAAAATGACTCAAATTCTACCATGGTAATGATATGAAAATAAGACAACACATTCATGATATTTATGCTTTTCAATTTTACACAACCGATATGCTTTTAATCCCTGAGTAGTATACTCTAACAATCCACGAATGGTATGCTTTTTTTCCTTGAATATCATACGTTGAAATTCCCTCGAATTTCCCAGAATATTTTCCCAAATTTTTCAACAAAGTTTTTCCATGAAATAAGCATGTAAAGTCTATGAATACTATAAATATATCCATGCTACGAAATCCACAACTACAATAATGCCATGAACATGTTTATGCCATGCCATATGCCTTGATAAATATTGAAGTAACAATATTAATGGCACGCAATAATCTACGAAATATTTATATAACAATACCAAGGCCATGAATAATATTGATGTAACAATATTAGTATCATGAAGTATACAACGATATGAATGCCACGAAATTTAGCAATGAATATCCTACTACGAATATGATAATCATATAATAAATCACTATAGCATTCACGAAACCAAATATAAAATCAAGACATGTAAATACACATCGATACGCACACACCCCTGCTATTTATATTGCTATTTGTAATCTACTAGTACCTTACGAGTTTTTGTAACCCTGTAATGATCTCTTAAATTTCAACTTGGAAAGCCTTCTTTGAACCCCTCTAAACAATCTATCAAAGAGCTTTGAATTGAATCAAACCTAGACCAAAGGAAATAGGTTTGATAACTTAATATACTAGGAATTGGTTCCCGAAAATCATGGATTAATCGAGCAAATAAAATAAGAAAAGAAAAGAAATGGACTTGGACTAGTATAAACCAATCCCGGACTGCTCCAAGAAGGCAACAAAAATTCCAGAGCATTTATAGACTAGTCTATAAACCCATGAACCTATCTGAAGTTGGTCTGGACACTATTTTTCAATAAAACGAATTTTAGGGCATAGAAAACCCAAAACATTCTCAATGCATTCATAAAATTCATAGTTAAATATAAGTACATGATTTCTCATACCTCTAAACTCGAAAACAAGTACCGAAAATCTCCCGAGAAAAAGTTACAAAAATTTCCTTACTTGAGCCCTTGATTTGATCTATCTACGGCCCTCGGACCATGAGGAGCCTAAAGATAAAAAAATGATCCTTACAAGATAAAGAACAAGTTTGACTAATTTATTTCGATGTACCATAAGGGAACAAAAATTAAGGCAATTCTAATGAACGATAGGAAATACGAGACTTGCCTCAAAACGTTGGTTAAACAAATATCAACTTTATAACAACATCGGACCACTCAGGCTAGATGAACCAAAGGCGAAAAGATCGAGGTTAATTATCACCACAACTCTTTTGTCTCTCATTCTATTATAAAGTGATAAAAGAAAATGAAGGGGAAATGAGGAAGAAGCAAGTGTTATGTTTCAACTTGCAACATAACTGATACATTTTTCCACCACAATATATCCCTACACAATAATTTTACAAACCGTAATAAATAATAATGTGAAATAAATAATATCATTAAATTATTTTTAATAATATTATTTATTTAAGAAAAATTTTGCTCGGAATTTCAGGGATGTTACATCCTCCTCACTTTGAGAAATTCCATCCCCGAAATTAGCACGTACCACGAAAAAATTTATATGTACAGAAGTTATCCACATTTCCTCCTCTTGCTCCCAAGTTACCTCTTTTCTATTATGATGCTTGCATCACACTTTCACCAGATGAATGCTACGATAACGAAGAGTTTTTCTTTTTTTGAATTCAAAATACGAATCAGTAAAAGCTCATATGGCACACGTCTTCTTCTACATGTAAATTATCAAAATTAAGAATATGTGAGGGATCTACAAATATTTTTGAAGCATAGAGACATAGAAAATAAGATGAATACTCAAAAGATGCGGTGGCAAGACTAAACGATACACCACCTCCCCAACTTTATCAAGAATAAAAAATGGACCAATGAAACGAAGGGAAAGTTTCCCTTTCTTCCCAAAATGCATAATACCCTTTTTAGGGAAAACTTTTAGAAAAATGTGATCACCAACATTGAACTCTAAAGGCCATCTCAGATTGTCCGTGTAACTCTTATTTCTATTCTGTGTTGTCTCCAATCACAGCCTAATCAGTTGTACATTTTGAGTTGTATCCCAAACTAAATTCGGACCTAATAATGCACTATCACTCACTTCTACCCAACAGATAAGAGATCGATAAGGTCTCCCGTATAAGGCCTCGAAAGGAGCCATTTTGATACTCGCGTGATAACTATTTTTATACGAAAACGGGATCAAACTGATGTGAATTTTCCAATTTCCACCAAAGTCAAGGACATATGCTCAAAGCATATCCTTAAGGGTCTGGATAGTCTACTCAGATTGACTACCTATTTACGGATGAAACGCCGTACTAAATGAAATTTTAGTCCCCAAGGCTTCTTAGAGACTCTACCAATAACGCAAAATAAAATGGGAATCTCAATCCAAAACAATTGATACTGAAACCCATGCAATCGAACGATTTTATTGATATGCATCCGACAAAGCTTTTCAATAGAGTCGATCATATAAATCGGAAGACGATAAGAAAATTTCATCATACGATCCACAATTAACCATATAACATTGTTCCCCCACCTCAACCTCGGCAAACCCGCTACAAAATCCATTGTTATCCATTCCCACTTCCACTCGGGAATGGACAATGGTTAAAGAAGTCCCCCGGGACACTTATTTTCAGCCTTTACTTTCTGACAAGTAAGGCATCAAGAAGCGAACTCTGTTACGTCCTTCTTCATACTAGGTGACCAGAAATGACGTAAAACGTCATGATACATATTGTTGCCAAAGGGGTGCGCCTCCAAATGAGAATGATAAGATTATCATAGAACCTCATCATGAATAAAATTAAGCACAAATAGGTGATTTTGAAATTGCAAACCTCCTTCTTTAGAAAGAATCCATCTATCAAAATCGCGATCACTAAGGATACGAACTCGATAGGTATTTGATTCATCATCAACACGTTGTGTTTCAATCACATGTGTGACCAAGGTATGTTGAGCCACAATAAAGAACAAAGTAGCTTGACCCTCCACTTCTACGCATTCTAACCCAAATTTATTCAATACTCGGAGCATCTCCCACTTATCAATCACAAGGCAAGCAATAGAATACTGAGTCTTACAACTCAATGCATCCACCACGACATTTGCCTTCCCGGGATGATAATCGAGATCAAAATTATATTGATCCAGATATTCCATCCACCTTATCTATCTCATATTCAAGTTCCATTGCATAAAAATATATTTCAAGGATTTGTGATCCGAATATATTTCGAATTTCTCCCTGTAACGATAATGTCGCCCACACTTAAGCGTGAACACTATGGCCCCAAGCTCTAAGTCATGCGTAAGGTAGTTCTTCTCATAAATCTTTAGCTATCTCGAAGCATACACTACAACCTTCCCAATTTGCTTCAAAATACTGCCCGGTCCTTCCCTTGACACATCCTAATATATCAAATACCCGATACCTAGCTCCAGAATAATCAAAATTGGAGCTGGGGTTAGCAAATCTTTCAGATGAAGAAATGATTCCTTACATTTGGAATTTCGTTTGAATTTAATACCCGTACGAGTGAGCTTTGTGAGAGAAATCTTGTACAAAGTAATGATACTAGCCAGCAAGGCCTAAGAATCTCGAAAATAGACTTCGATCTTTCCCAATTCGTAATGGCATCGACTTTGAAAGGATCCACCAATATACCACCCTTTGAAAAAATATGTCCAAGAATCCGAGCCTCCCATAACCAAAATTCATACTTAGATAACTTGGCAAAAAACCGATATTCCCTGAAAGTATGATACGAAGGTGTTCACGATGAGCCTCCTTAGAAGACGAATAAATGAGTATATCATCTATAAACACAACAATGAAACGGTCAAGATATGATTGGAAGATGCAATTCAATACATTTATAAATGCTACGGGGACATAAGTAAGACTGAAATACATAACTAGGAATTCATAATGTTCGTATCGAGTACGAAAAGCCATCTTCTCAATATCTTCCGTCTAAACCCTTAACTGTTGGTACCCCATACACAAATCGACCTTCGAGAAGAATTCAAATCTCGAAGTTGGTCGAAACGATCGTCGATCCGTGGCAACGGATACTTGTTCTTGGTAGTTACCCGATTCAGCTTCTAGTAATCAATACACATCCGCATTGACCCATCCTTTTTTGATACAAACATTGCTAGAGCGCCCCAAGGTAAAAAAAATCGGCCTAATGAACCCCTTCAACTTCAAGTCAACAATTTGCACCTACAATTCTTCAAATTTCTTCAGTGCCAAATGATAGGGTACAATCGAAATAGGTTTAGTAATGGAAACTAGATCGATCGTAAACTACATCTCCTGCATAGGCAAAAGTCCACTGAGATCCTCTAGAAAGCCATAAGAAAAATCACATATAATAGGGGGAAACTCCTTCCCAAAATATGCATCCTTCAAAAAGAAAAGCTAGTCAGTATGGAAGATAGGCTAGTCCGAGTACGACAAGTATAAGGAAAATCAATAGAACTCGGCCATATGTAAACAATAGGAATCCCTTCTGAAGTTTTCATCAACACACGTTTATGCTAGCAATCAAATATATCATGGAAATGTGACAATATGTATTCTGACGATAACATCGAACCCCAACATATCAAAGAAGACAAAATCATATACAAATATATGATCCGTAATAGATATTTTGCAGCCTGACAAACATTATCCATATAAATATATTCCCCCGGGGATGGGAGGGATATCAACAAAAATGGGCTCCTCTAGACAAATCTAACATTCTAACAAAATGAGATGCAATGAAATAATGTAATGCACTCGTGTCAAATAATGCATGAGCCTAAGTAGACATAAAAGGTAAAATCATCGAACAACCGGAGGCTCAGATACCTTCGGTGCTTAAGGCATCACATAAGCAAGGGTCTGAGAAGACTAACCCTACTGGAATCCTCAATAAGTAGGGCTACCCTGATAACCTCCACGAGAATAACTGAGACCCAGATGAGTAGATGTGAAAGAGTAGTAGGATATGGCCATGGAACTACCCCCCGAAGATGAATTCTGCTACCGGCCACGAGGGCCAATTGGAGAAGGAAAGCTTTACCGATATCTCGACTGTATATGACTCTTATTGCCGCATTTGCGACAAAATGCCTAAGGGTATAATGTCTGAACATGTCCCTTAATGCCACAAAGGTGGTATGTAGGGTAATTGGTGCAATCATGAACTAAATGGCCCTAACGGCCGTAATTGTAGCACCCACTACTCCGAACTGCAAGCCCCGATACCAAGCTATGACTCGGCTAAGGTCGCCCCCATGACGATGAAGAAGAAAATTCTTCTCAATTCCTCTTCCGTTTGCCACTACCACTACTCCGACCAATACTTTTGATTAAACTACCCCTGATAAGATTTCCTGAATTTTTCCTTGTTACTTGCACCGACTACGATCCTAAAGACCATCCTAAAGACCTAAGAGGACGTGAAACATACTTGCGTTATTGTTTGTTGGTAAGACTATACTTAACCTCTATAGCTTTGTCTAACAATGCTTATAGGTCCCATGTAGACCTACCATAATATGTGTTTAAATAGAGGGTCTTAATCTACTTTTAAATAGGTGCCTCGTCAACTTTTCCGTCGATACTAGCTCTGGTGCATACTAAGAAATATCGATGAAAATTATTTGATAGGCTTGAACACTCGAATTTCCTTGTACCAAAGTTGTGAACTCTTCCTTCTTTAGCTTATGCAATATCTAAAGAAATAATTTCTTGAGAAAAAGTTCACAAAAAGCCACCCAAGTACTACTTTCAAACCCACCAATGTCTTCTTGGCTCTTCCACCAATGAGCTACTTTATTATGAAGATAGAATGGCACGGTTGCTATTCTCAACTCATCGTCGACCATTTGAAGAGATTTGAAAATTCTCTCCACCTCGATGATCCATTCCTCCACCAAAATCGGTTCACCTTTACCCTTAAAAGTAAGGAGGTCCATCATATGAAAATATTTTTATGTAGAAGAAGCTCGAGTTTCCTCGTTCTCCCTTAGGTTTTGTACCATTCTTGTAAATACTTCCTCTAATGTCCAAAACATGTTGGAAGATTCCAGAGATTGGAAGTCTCTTATATTCCCAAATCCAGGTGGTAGCTTGAATTTTGTTTGAGCCATTTTGCCCACTTTTGATTGAGGCCGAGTACAAGGCAAAACTTTGGTTTGAGGTCTGAAAGCCTCTTTCACAAGTAACTTTGTACTCTCCTTATTTGAAATCCCCTCAAGACTTAGAATATTCTTTTCGTCTCCCACCTCTGTCATAGTTTGAGCACGAGTATCTATGGGATAGGTCTCATCCTTATTAGAAATTCCTATCCTTCTTTTATGACCCTTAGTTCCTCCGCAAGGTCCTCAACCATCTCTATGACCACCTCTTCCTTGAGCCATTAACTTTACATCGTAGCGAAAAAACAACAAAAGAAGTAACCTACAATTGCATGTGGAAATGAATAAAGAATGCAATCTTATTAGCTTACAACTTATAAAGTATTAAGCAAACAACAAGTAAATACTATGAAAACACTATGAGTTGCTAACCCACTCTCGATTTGATGCTAGACCCTACTGGCAAGCCACTAGGGTTTATAGAACATGGTTAGCTTTGATATCAATTTGTCACGCCGCAATTTTTCCCATAAAACCCGGGTACGTAAGATAGTAACAAAAGAATAAAGTAATCATAAACAACAATAAGTGAAAATAAAAATAAATACAAAAGTCTATTATATTCCTACGAGCCTAGTATACAACAAAGTTTGGATATATACAATAAGTCCAATAGAAACTACAACATTTAAAAGTGGCAACTGTAATCCACTACCAAATTACATATAATATTCAGCGAAAAGAAAAAGTAGGAAGGTCAGCTTTAACACTACACAAAAGAAAGAAATAGGAAGGCTAGCACCAATACTATACAAAAAAAGTCTCATGCTACAAGCTTGACACGAATAAATGTACATATCCACCCTGTTTACAACCCCGACAATGGAATATACATGTACAAAGAGGCTACGGCTACAAAATAAATAAAACTATCATATTCGAGTTCATGCCTAAGCATGATTATCTCTAACCTCCGAGCCTATAGAATAAATTCATATATGATATACGAAAAGTAGAAAAAGAATATGGGTCAGATAGCCTCTCAACAATTTAAATATAAGATTATGAGGTCTTGATAAATATGTACATACTAATAGCACAATGAAGTATAAGCATACTTAGGTAATAAGAAAATGATTAACTATTTACTAATGGTTATGAAAGTAATCAAGAAAAGAACTATTAGTACTACGATAATGAATATGTATATGCTTATGTATAAGGAATGATTACATACTATTAACGAATGCTACAATTACAACAATGACTCAAGTCGAAAATGGGACTAGAATCTCTATGAAGGTTTTGGGTTGAACTACAAATGCCCCACCTATAATCGACATATCTTGTGCGACGTGAATCATAAGCTAGACTTTAAGGTGCACTAACACCTAAAGTAATGAAAGTCTCTTTCCTTGTAGGTTTCCCGGCTCTCACGGTGGGGGTGTATGTCCCCAAGATTATATACAATATTCGAAGGGTAAAATTTACGAGTTTTTCTTTTTTTGAAAAAGGCGATACTGGCGTCTCAATAAGAAATAGAAAAGGACTCAATTCCCTATTGATGCCAATGTTATAATGTCTCATGATAAATAACCCCAAAACAACGAATTCAAGATATTCGTGCATTTCAAATTCCATGAATGGTGATACTTTTATTACTATGATAAGTATACCCTTTTTATCATTTAAAACTATTAAAAATTATCACGAATAAATACAACTATATTGTTATATGAATTTGGCATGAAAAGTCTATGAACATCATGAATGCACTCGAATATGACTTCAATGACTACGAAATGTCATGATATATTGGGTATAACAATGTATCATGCTACGAGTTATACCACGATAATAATATTGATAGTACACTATTAATACTATGAAGTTCTATAATAAGATTATGATAATATTAATATAACAATATATCAAATACTACGAAATTTACTATGGTACTGTTTATGATATTATTGGGAAAAAATACATATCAATTTCCACGAAATCCATACAACAATATGATGATATTTAATTAACCAATATAATTCTACAATTTACTACTAGTAAAATATTCCAACATTAATTCATAATATCGTCTACGAATTAATACGATGAAAAATAGGCATGAATGCATATGACACTCTCGATATATAAATTGATATTTACAATCTACTCAAACCTACAAAGCCTCCTAAAGCACCTGGAGAAGTCTAGAAAGTTTGCCCCGAAAATCACTCTTCTTGCACCTCGGGGTTGATCTAGCCATGAGCCTTGGATGAACCTGAACATAGACAAAAAGATGGTCTACGAGACATCAAGAAGAAGTTGTGCTAATTTAATTTATGAGTCAAAATAAAATCAAATCGAGGTAGAATAAAAGAGAAAAGAAATTAGGGTCTGAATATATGGGTTTGAGCCTCGGGAATCAAGCAGAACTAGATGAACCAAACCAAAATGAATAAAATGTGTGTGAGACCCCTCCCTCCCTCCCTCTCTCTTTCTCTCTCTCTCTCTCTCACTCTCCCTTCATGGATATTTGATAAAGGATGAAATGGTGAAGGAGTGTTTGAGTCAATACATTTTAGTCTGAAGTTGCCTAGTTGGATTGATCCAATTGCAGTTGGATCGATCGTTTCCAACTTTTAAATCTATCTAACAGCTAGTTGGATGGATCAGACATAATGAAATTTTACATCCCACAATTTTTGTTGATAGCATCTTAAAATACTAGTAATAATCAAAGATACTAATAAAAGTATTTTCCAACTTTTGGAAAGCCATTTGAGTGCTTGAAACTCAACCTACGTGAATTAATGTGATTACCGACAAACCCCAACGCGAATACCTAAACTACTATTGAAACAACTATGAATGGATTCCTATGACCTCTAGAATATGCTACAATTTTGAGAAATATGCAATACTACAAATTCTTTACCATGAAAACGAGTCATAATCAATGACTACGATATGCAAAATACAATAATAAGAAGTATACGACGATAATGAATGCAACAAATAATGACTACGAATGCAACGGTGAGAATAAATAATATCATTAATTGTAATTAATAATATCATTTATATTTGCAAAATATTTATAAGAAATTCTGGGATGTTACATACTCACGAAACTATAACTCGTCCATTTGGGACACATAGGGGTTTAAAGGTAACATACGCTAAATGCATTCGTGATTCCTATAAAAGTGAGTTATGTTTGTTTTTCTTTTTATTTTGTCATCTATTTGAGATATTTTTCATTTATTTTATTTTTATCTTTTTTATTTTTATTTTTTTGGAGTTGCATGGTCTTAATGGTTGTATACCTTCGAGATGTTTGCCTAGCCATGGACTAGAAATATTTAGGTAGGGTGTGTATCACTACCCTTATCAAATTTATCAAGCATTGATTAATAAAGTGAGTTTGGGAGAGTGCATATTCACCAATATCTTGGTAATTTTCATTCCACCCAAATCCTTCATATCAAAGTTTCATGGCAACATTCTTTTATAGTTTTGATATTATTGTTGTTAGCGATAATAATAATGTCATCTACATAAAGACAAACTACTACATAGTCTTTCTCATTGCCCTTTACATGGACACATTCATCACACTCATTGATATGAAAACCGTTTGAAAGCATAACACTATCACACTTTTCATGCCATTATTTAGGTACTTGTTTTAGTCTATAAATGGACTTGACAAGTATATAGACCTTCTTTTTATTACCAGGAACTACAAACCCTTCAGGTTGT
>MKEJ01077301.1:0-16855 GCA_001753735.1 Embelia ribes
TTGTATGTAAGGAAAAAAGACCCAACATATAACATTTTATAGCGGTTGATATAAATTATATTTGTGTCTATTTTGTATTTTATGGTATATAATCTCCAAGTGATTGTTATTTTTTCATATTTAAAAAAAGATTGTTTAACATACTTATGATATACGAGACGAAACGAGACGACAAACAAAATCATATTAAACGATATGTGCCTGAGACACGCTTTGACAACCTTGGATATAATTATCTGGTTCCTGCTTATTTATCCTGAGTTTGATCTCAATTTATGAGGGTTAGGACCTTTTAAGGGAAGGAGACAATTATAAACTGCAAGTTAGATCAGTATGTAATCGATGTGGGACGGTTAACTAACTCTAGTAGTGTTTGCCTGCAGTTGAAGTTGATTTTACTTGGATTTAATTAGCTGGTTATTGTTTATTTATGCTGGTTTTAATATCAAGTTGTGAAAGTTAGGACCTTCTAGGGCAAACGAGACAAAATGCTAAACCAGAAGCTAGAACAATACGTAATCGATGTCAGACAATTAGCAAACTCTTGTGTTTACCTGCAATTGAACTTGATTTTGCTTAGATTTAATAATCTGATTATTGCTTATTTATGCTGAGTTTGATCTCAATAAATAAGGGTTAGAATCTTTTAGAGGAAGGGGAGAAATTATAAACCACAAGCTAGATCAGTATGCAAGCTATGTAATACAGTTAACAAACTCTAGTAGTGTTTACCTACAGTTGAAGTTTATTTTGCTTGGATTATATTAGCTGGTTGTTGGTTATTTATGCTGAGTTTTATCTCATTTTGCGAGGGTTAGGACCTTTTTGAGGAACGAGATGGAGTTATAAACCACAAGCTAGTTCAATTCATAAGCGATATAGAAAAGTTGATAAATTCTAGTAGTATTTATCTGCAGTTGAACTTGATTTTTTGCTTAGATTTAACTAGCTGGTTATATTTATGCTGAGTTTAATTTCAATATGCGACGGTTAGAACCTTTTAGGAGAACCAGAGGAAGTTATTAACCACAAGCTAGATCAATACGCAAGCGATGTAAGATTATTAACAAACTCTTGTAATGTTTACCTGCAACTGAACTTAATTTTCTTAGATCTTATTAGCTAGTTTCTGCTTATGTGTGCTGTGTTTACCTAAAATTGTAAGTGTTAGGAATTTGAAGGGGGAATTGAAAAGCTATTTTGACTGACATTATCATTCACTTTGCAAGGGTGCTTCAGAAAAATTGTTTTTTTTCCGTTTGTCATCCTTTAGAGAGATAATAGTTGCACGCACTGAGAGTGTCGTCCTAATAAAAAGTAAGAGAAATTGTGTTCAGCTTTATAATTGTTCATTTGTATTAGAATTTGATTCTGCTTGGACTTGATTAACTGGAAACTGCAGATATATGCTGAGTTCCCAATTTACGAGGGAAAGGATTTTTATTATGATTTAGAACCTGTTTTGACTTACATTTTCATTCAGTTTATGAGCTTGCAAAGAAAAGAAAGAATCGTTATCAAAGTTTTTATCTTTCAAAGAGTTTATAGTTGCAGGTGTTGAAATTGTGTAGTCCTAATAAATAGAAAGAGAAATTGCTGAGCCTGAATAAGAATTAAGAGGAATTGTTTTTTATCTTTATTGTCTTGTAATTGTATTTATCTATAGTGAAAAATTAGCTAGGAACTGTAGATGTATGCTGAGTTTAAGCTAAACTACATGGGAAAGGAATTTGAACAGTATTTTAGATAGCTATTTTGACTCACTCTGTCATATGGGTTTGCGGGCCTGCATTGGGTGTATCTTGTTATTGCTCCATGGAAAATGCCAATGTTTGATCTTTCAACTTTCATTACTTAATAATGTTGGTATCAGGTATTTCTAAAGGAATCCGATATTTTGACCTCTTGGTTATGGTTAATTTACTGGATGCTATTTGTTCTATTTTTTGTCTGTCTTCTTTTGCTTAAATATGTCAAGGATTAGTGTAAAGTTGTACTTATTGCCAAGTCCGGGACATTATTTTTTACCACTTCTTAGAGCTCTTAATCATTGTTTTGTAATATATGGTTACCAAATATGTTTGATGTATGTTAAGAGCTGTTTTCTCTTCCCATAAAAGGCCTTATTATTGGAAGGATTGAGAACTCTTTGTAAACCAAATGTTAGATCAATGCACAAGTGATGCAGCACTACTAACAAATTCTCATGATTCCTCTCTCTTGTGGGCGGGCCAACCTGACCATCCAACAATTGGACATAAATAACTAGGAGCAGAACCCATACTGTATACCATGTTAAGATGTGTACCACCATTCACCAAGGGAGAGGGACATATTATGCATATCATCAACTAATCTGAACCTTTCTGAACATAGTGTTAGATTAGGCTCCACCAATAATGTTTGAAACCATCTTTCTTGCTTTCACGACACCTTGCAGGTTGTGAGAATTAACATTTTAATAGATTGAAGACTTGAAATTTCAGATCTATAAGATGTGATCGGGATCAATGATATTTGTTGAAAGTATTTTGATCCATCTTGGTAGTACCCGCTCTGATACCATGTCAAGATGTGTTCCACCATCTTACCTAGAAGCTTAAGCTCTTTTTTTAAGCTGTTAGAAAGAGGGATATTGTATTATTTGTATCTTAGCATGGAATAAAAAAAGCAGGCTTACCAACAATAGACCTGTCTTTTTGCTATCATGACCTTCAGCAGGCTGTTAATATTGTTGGGAATTAGCTTGTTAATAGGTTGCAAACTAAGATTAGAACTCTATGAAATGTGATTGGGTCAATGATATTTGATGAATGTATTCGGTATCCTTCTTTAGCCAAGCACCACTGAATGATTGGGAGATGCTAATCTTTATTACAATAATATGTCTGAACTTGGGCAATGTGGTAAAGCTGAATGAAATAAGGTGGCTTCAGTCAATGTATATCTATTTTCACATGGTTTCTCCTTTGTGGGTGTTTCTTTTTCCTTTTTGTTAAATCTATCTTAGTTTGTTTTTGTAGCGAATTTTTTGAAACTGGTTAGTATATTTTCTAGGTCGATGATGTAAAGAAAAACATAGAGTCTGTTCAAGGTTTGCAGGCATATCCTGCTTCCCAACAGATGATTATCCATCAAGGGAAGGTTCTCAAAGATGGCACAACATTAGAAGAAAACATGGTTGCAGAGAATAGTTTTGTGGTCATAATGTTGTCAAAGGTACACAATTTGCTGTATGAAGTGTACACGAACCATCGTCTTTTATCTTTAAATTTGTTGACACTGGCTAAGCATGGTCTCAATCAGCTCATAAGATGCATCTTGATTATTTTAAAACTCCCATCATGGAGTGCCATTCATCGAGCTATTTGGTGTCTACTCTCCCTCTTGGACCTCTTTATGCTTTGTTTCGTGTAGAATAAAGTGTAGGCAAAAGGAAGATTTGTTCCTGGAGGAGGATTGTAGTTACTGTTGTGTATCCCAGTTTGAGAAAAAAAAACATGTCACGTTTCAGTATGTCCGAGTCTTCAAGCTTAAAGTGTGTCTTTTTTGTGCGTTTATAGTGCTGATTAGCAGTAATAAATGTAGAAAGGTTGTAGAGATACTGAGTTAGAGGGTTATGGTCTTAATGTTGTGAATACATGAACTTAGCAGTTTTCTTTTTTCTGCATGTTAATTGTATCAAGGCTTTTATGCTGAAGCATCCATGCCACATCCAGATTTGTGCTTCTGGTATTATGCATTATCTTGGTTTTTCTGTTGATGACTGTGCGTAAGCAAGGCTCCAATCGCTTTGAAACTTTAATTGTGTTCGGAAGAAATGCTCGGTGTGTGAATTCTGTCTGTACGTCTCGGTCTATAAAGTGGATCCCTTTCCTCTTCCTTTTAGTTTTTCCTGGTTGATGTTGATTATGAATCTCCTACTTGGAATTTATGCAAACTTATTACCTGTTTGAAAATTTCCTGGTTTAATTATTTGCCAATTGCTAGAATAAAAGCTCTACCGGTGAAGGTTCCACAAGATCGGCTGCACCTGTAGTTAAGGTATTTATAACTATTCTGTATATGCGATTTTCGGTCCTGTCTTTCTGTTGGCTCCACCTTTTTTGTTATTATGCCATTTATATTTTTCATGATTACTAGTGGTGTAATCTTATAAATTTGCACATCTGGAATTTGATTCAGATCTCAATGAAATATAAAGTTGAACCTGAAGTTGCAATTGAAAAGCCTTCAACTGAGTCAGATCCTTCCATAGATGAAGTAGCATATTAGTCTGAGTTTGTAATGTGAAAATTTTGTACGCGTGAAGCTGATCTTTTGAGGAGTCCATGCTCAACTTTTTTGAATTTAGTAATTGTAAAAGAAGGAAGTTTAAACCCCATTCTAATTAAGCTTGTCACCAGCTGCCTCTGCGATTCATTTGTTGGCATGCTTATGTTTGTACTACTAACTTGTAGTTTCCAGAATAATATACTTCAAATTGTTTCCTTTTATTGCATCTGAAATCAAGACATCTGTAGGCTATACTTTTGTGTTTTCCCCTCTCTGGAAGATATTTTGGCATAATTTGCTTCATAATTTTGCTCTTCTATCCCCACCTTTTTCTTTTCAGTTAAATTCTACCTGTAGAAGTACTCAAGGTGAATCTAATTTTGTTCTATACTCTTAGGCACCTGACACTAGTGTTGCACCAACTCCCTCAGCTGCTCAACAGGTTACAGTCACCTCAGCACTGTGAGTTTTGGGTCCTTCAATATGTAGAAATTATCCATATACAAAATAAATTTTTGTTTCTTTTTCATTTCCATAACTTTTGTATATATCTCTGCTTCATCACACTCGGCAGGCCTGCATCTGTGCCTTCCCCTGCACCTGGTGTAGCACCTTCTTCTGTTGCTGCTGCGTGAGTCTTCTCTTCTTTTTAAGTTGATTTAGCTGCTCAAAATGTTCACATTCTATAAATTGATGTAAATATTTTGCATGTTCTACCAGGTCTGAATCTGATGCATATGATCAAGCAGCATCCAATCTGGTTGCTGGTACTAACCTGGAGGGAACAATCCAACAAATTATTGATATGGGTGGAGGGACTTGGGATAGGGAAACTGTCATACGGGCTCTAAGAGCTGCCTTCAACAATCCTGAGAGAGCTGTTGAATACTTGTATACTGTAATTATTTCTGCATATTGTTGATTATTTTTAAAAGTACAGCGCGCTTGCATTAAATGGAGTCTTCTTTTATTCCAAAACCGTTAAAAAGAGTAAAATGTATGAGCTTAGGTTTCTAGTTAGAATAGGGAAAATGATCCTACTTAGGGTCAGTTACTCTCCGATTGGTGCAAAGATTTTTTGTGGAAATACGTGATGGAAAGGAAAATGATTTTGGATCCATAATTTTTCGTGAAGAAATTTTCCTTTTTGTTGCATTTTCTCACAAAGAATCCTTGCACCAAATGGAACCTTAGGATTTTACATTGGAGAAGAAAACAGTTAGTTGTGTTGCCCTCTTTTGTTTATTCTAGTAGTTAATGGGTCAGTTTCGACCGAAAAATGTGATGGCTGTGCTAGAATTAACCAATTTGGTTGGTTTGTCTTGGGATCATATAACTCTTACTAAAACTTGTTTTTGTTCTTATTTTCTGTCTCAAAATTACCCGAATTAGATAATCAGTTGGTGTATAGGTATGATAATTATCAGGTGTGCACTCCATCGAGAACTGAAAAGAGAAACTGATAGAATGCATTAAGATTTTGATCTTTAGCTCAACATTTTCAGTTGGTCCGGTCATTTTATCAACTATTTTCGGTAGCTTTAGTTTTTGGTGAGAAGTGAAACTACACCTGTGTGCACTTGCTAGTTTCTTGTCTTTATTTTAGTATTTCCATGTGTGCTATGTAAATTAGACCGATGAAAGAGGCGCAAAATTTTGTGACTTCGGTGTTGAGTTTCCTAGCCATCATTGCTATTGGAGTCTTTAGAATGTGTTATTTGATTATTATTCTAACAGGGTATTCCTGCGCAAGCCGAAGTTCCACCACCTGTGGCTAGAGCCCCTGCGAGTGCACCAGGTGGAGACTCTCTATCTCAACCTCGACCAGCAACGCCTGCAAGTGTTCCTACCTCTGGGCCCAACGCGAATCCGCTGGATCTCTTTCCTCAGGTAGTCAATGTATCATCTTGTTTTGTTGAATTATTGTTTTTTCCAGTGTAAATGACCATAGATTTTTACAATTAGGGCTTGCCCAACATGGGTGGTTCAAATCTGGCTGGTGCTGGTAACTTGGATTTTCTTCGGAACAATCAACAGGTACGTACTCCTTTATTACTGTGTTTGCATTTATGCTCATACAAATACTAAAGTTGGAGGAAAATACATTGACACATATCACAGCACCAGATGATATGACTTTGGAGGCCCAAACACACTGAAGCATTCGTTGTTTTTTGACTTACATATGTACATGTCGCATCAGCGCATTACTCTTAATTAAATAACGAATTCTTTTGTTTCAGTTCCAAGCTTTGCGAGCGATGGTGCAGGCAAATCCTCAAATTTTACAGGTTCTCATCTACTGCTTTCCTGAAGTCTCTTTGCTAGTGGATACAGAACTTCATTAGTTACTTATTTACTTGTTATTTCTCGATTGAAGATTTTTTCGTTTTTTTTTTGTTGATAACCCATGCTCCAGGAGCTAGGAAATAGTGGATACAGAGCTTCATTAGTTACTTATTTACTTGTTATTTCTCGATTGAAGATTTTTTTGTTTTCTTTTTGTTGATAGCCGATGCTCCAGGAGCTAGGAAAGCAAAATCCTAACCTTATGAGGGTCATTCAAGAGCATCAAACTGATTTCCTTCGCCTGGTTAATGAACCTGTTGAAGGGGAAGAAGGGTGTGCCTCATTGTTTCATGATTTTGAGTTTAGGCCTAGTTTGGGAATGTTGGTGCTTATCAAAATCCGCTTCTCAAAGCTGCTTTTAAAAGTTGATTTTAAAAGTGGGTACAGTGTTTGGGAAAGTCATTTTTTTATTGTAAAATGGGGAATGTAAGAAATGTGATGTAGGTTATTATAATAATTAATGAAAGAAAAAACAGATGCAACTTTTCAAAGCAACCCCAACGCTAGTTTTAAAAGCATCCTTAAAAGCAAGTGTTTGAAAATTTACCAAACACCTCCGGTTATAAGTTCCAAGAAAAAAAAAAACAGAAGTAACAAAAAACAATCCAAAACTAGCCCTAATAACTATTCCATATCCAAATAACCATGGTCAACTCCACCAATTGTCTTTATCCATGTCCAAATAACTATTTGAGCTAATAAATAGAGAAATGAAATTGATTTACGTAGCGATAATCATGTATTGATAATCATGTCGCGAAACTACACAAATAAACATTATATGCAGTTAGAAATTGTGGTAATTTTTTAAGGAGAAGATCAATGCATGGTATGTAACCACATAAAGTTTTGTACATGTTCTATTTATGACTTTCTGTATGTATATCATTACTCAAATATCTAATCCTGATGGTCTCGGGCTTACTAATATTAACATATGCCCAACGACCCCACTAGTAGAATAAAAATGAAACAAACAAAATGCCTAATAGCTGATAAAATTAAATAATAAAGTATCCGATACAAGTACAAGCTTTTGGTAATCAAATATCAGTTTTGTAAGCTTGAGGATTTCCATATTATAGAAGGTTAGAAAGTAATTTTGGCACATTGAGACAATAGGTATCATATTGGAAGAAAGGCCGCTTACGAGATAATTGTAATACTATGATAGACAAAACAAAAAATGTGTATGGTGTAATTACCCATGCTTTTAATATCATTCACATATATTAGTTACTTTGGATATCAAAGATTAGAAATGTAGTGCGGAGAGAAAAAGGAAGGTCTCAGACTCTCAGATGAACTGTGAAGAGACTATTTTATTAGTTTTACTAACAGAACGAAACAAATATTGAAAGAAGGTTTTTCTTGTTGTTTGTTATCGAAGGAATATTATGGTGCTTGTGCCATATAAAGTTGGCTTGGGCGGAAGAGAAACTAAATGAGCCGTAATTACTTCCGAGTTATAAATATCTAAAAAATTGGAATTGCTGTCAAACTATGTGAGATGTTTTCTTTTCAGTTTGCTCATTTCTTCTAGTTCCTTTTTTCTCCACCTCCTCTCCTTTCCAGTTTCCAGCAATAAATTTGTTTGTCAAATTTGATGCTTTAAAGAGACAAGTGCAAGTATAGGAGGAAAGAGGGTGAATCAAATAATATGTCAGCAAACAAAAAGGTGCGAAGCAAGTAATCGCTTTGCTTGATAAATTTGTGTGTTTTAGGTACTGTCAGTGGCAAAGGCATTGTCAATACAAGCCCACCCGGACAAGGAATTGGCAAGGATTCTGCATAAAACGCAGCCTGACATCTTCAAGGATGATAATCACAAGCCTGAAATGGCTTTGGCATTAACGGAGTTCGAGGCCCTTTACGGATTTGTCAGTCTTGAGGTAACATGTCTTTTGTGTCTGCTTGGAGTAGACTCTTATATCGCATCATTTGTCTATACTTGTCAAATAGTTCTACGACTTTTAGCAGAAAGGTAAAAATGGCTATGGGATAGATGCGTGTTGGTGGTTTACTTATATGTTCATCTTATTTACCCTTGTTGTGTCAAAGAATCAATCTGTCATTTTTTAACAGGAACTTAAGGATGTTATACAAAATGTACCCGAGGTTGCAGATGTGGTTGGAAGAGTGTATGTTCACCATGTGTTGATTTCCCACGATGAAGATGGCAAAGAGAAAGTAAAAGCAGTTTTGCGGTCTTTATTCACCCAGCTTGTGTCTGCTAGCAAGGAAATGATTTCCGAAGCCTTATTAAAATTGAAAACTCGGCTCAGCTTGGCTAGTGAGGTAGCTTTCAATCTCAAATCTTGTTTACTTTTTTTCTATGTACTTGCCTATGGAATCTTATCTTGGGAATGTACCATCTAGAAATGCATGCAAAATATACGAATTCCTTGGTGTGAAATAGTTCTCCTCTAATGGTGCTTCTTTATTTTGCCCCTTTGTACTACATCAAAGTTTAAGTGCTGATTAACCTAAGTTGCAGTTATTTGGAGGTCTATTCTATTCTTTGAACAGTTCAGTTCCTTCTGGTGGTAAAGCTATTATACAAATCACTGCCATAACCTTGACTCGTAGTAGGCATTGGTGAATCTTGGTTGATTGAAATTCTAGTTAAACAAACATTAGACGACAAAACCAAAATTCCAGTTTCATTGAACTGTTCCTTGTCCCTGAAACTCTCTAGCTGTGCGCGCCTGCAACTATCCCTCTGTCTATGCGTATAATGCTGTATGATAAACTTGATTCTTAAACTTTGCATCAGGTGAGGCAGTTGACCGATAAGGAACTGCTAGTATTGCGGTTAGAAAAGCAGTATCCAGGAGATGTGGGTGTCCTAGCGGCTTTTCTGTTCAACTATGTGAAGCTTAATCCAGGTGAAGCCTTATGCGTAGGGGCAAATGAACTCCATGCATATTTAAGTGGGGAGTGTATAGAGTGCATGGCAACGTCGGACAATGTTGTGCGCGCTGGACTTACTCCAAAGGAACGAGATATCCAAATTCTGTGTTCCATGCTTACATACAATCAAGTAAAGATTTACATCCTCAAATATTTCCTTTTCTGTTTGGTGATTTGTATTGGTTACCCTTTCTCTAGCACAAGTTATATTTGTCCCTTTGCCTAGTACTTCCATATATGTGAAGCCTGCAATATCTAGTGTAGAAAAATATGGTAACGAGATTTAGCCTGGGTTTGTAGGGATCACGTTTGAACATTTAGTTTTCCTGACCAAAAAAGCCCCGTGCGGCATATAGCGCTAGTTTTTCGGGAATCGCAGTCTGAAAAACTTGATGTAACGAATTCATGTTTTGTAGCATTTTGTAGTTCTCAACCCATCCAAGATTCTCAATTCTCAACTTAAAACCGGGTAGTATTTTTAAGAACTATATCTCAAACAGAAGAATGTATGTTCAAAGAATTTTTATTTATCTTCAAAAGTGTGTATAGGAACCGGATTCTAAAGACTTATTTTCTGCAATACAACCAACGGGGTCTTTGCTTCACTCCTTGAGAATCCAGAAATCTGCTGCCTTGTCATGACAATCCTCTTCATGATTAAGTTCGCAATGGATCAAAAAACAAAAAAAAAAAAAAACAGGAATGAATGTGGTTTTGGGGCTTTGGGATAGTTATGTATCTTTTATACCTACATTAATTGTTTTTAACCATTGATTTGGTAATTTACATTGGGTCTATTAAGTCTTTCTTTTCTTTTTATTTAGGTCACTTCCTGTACTGTCAATATCAGCTGCTGTTTTCATGTCTAGTGAAAATTTTGGTCCGGTAATAATCCAATTGGCCTATTGGTGCAGGGCTTTCCCGAAATTTTGCAAGGGGTTCCTATAAATTCATATATTAGAAGATACTCTCCTCCATTTGATGAGTTCGAAGTGGATCGATGCATTGTTCCGAAGGGTGAATCAGCTGTTTTTCCGATAAGCCTCGGCCCCTCTATCTTTGTGGTCATGGAGGGAGCTGGAACAATAGATGTCCCATTTCCATTATCGGATAATTCAATTCGGGAAGGTGATGTTATGTTTGTATCTGCTAGTACAGAGTTTAGTGTGATGGCTACAAGTGAAGTTTTACATGTATACAGAGCTGGTGTAAATAACAGCTTCTTTAAGGCTTATTGAGTTGGAATGTGGTTGGTTTATGGTATGGCTAGTTAATGATTGTGAATGCATTGGCATGAAGTAGCTTCTTGATTTGTAGTTATGTTCTTGTGTAATAATATGGAAGCATGAATAAAATATAAACTATGTAATTGTTTACCTTATTGGAGACTGATTTTTCCAAATGAAATTCCTTGTTTTACATTACAAGAGTTTCAATTGCTTTATATTATGGTAAGTGCTAGTGCATGGGAACACTATGCACCATTAAGGCCCTTATGTCATATCACTTCTCGCAACAATTGTCATAAAATTTTGAAACATGGTGTGGGTAAGAGTTTTGGGTGATTTTTCTAGGTTGCATTACCATTACTCGAACACCTTGTTCCAGCTTAGACTTCCGAGTTTTTTAGTTGCTTAGTGAGTTAATTTAACTTAAGCTATGCGGTTTGATATTTGATCAATTGTGAACTTAATTTACTCGTCGTCTTATGCATCTTGATTTATGTAATCCGTAAATAATTACATATATCCCACGTTGGATGTGGGGACATTCAATAATTTTTATTCCCACAATATACTTACAAGTGGTTAAAGTAATTTTATATTAGATCCAATGATTGGGAGTTAAAATTATATTCCTATTTGTAAGTTAGTAGTTGAATTTAATTTAAAATTAATACAAACCAATACTCCAATTTGCAAGTTAGTTGAATTTAATTTAAAATCAATACGATAGTTTCTAAGCTGTTATTGTCCATTGGATTGCAATTCATTTTCTTTATTTCAACGGCCACGATGTAGGCAATACAACGAGCAGTGAGCGTCTTCTAACTAGACTCTATAAATACTCAGTCACTCCCGCCAAATGACTCATCTCTAAATTGATTCTCTAATTTCCCCCACTCTCTCTCTCTATCTCCGAGCAGAGATCGAGCTAAAGGCGAGGTCTCATTCTCTTCTCTTGACCTAAAATTCTGAAATTCTTAGATTATACTCTGCTTATTGAAGCTTAATATGCCAAATACTCGTGTTTTTAGTTTCTAAGAGCTGAAATTTCATAGTCCAATTAGATTGATTGATTTAGGTTTTGTTTTTATGGACTCAATTTAAGTGTTAATTTATGCAGACTCTCATATCTGATGTTAAATTTTTATTTTCTTTTATCCACATCTCTGATTATTTGCTTGTGCTTAGATCTCGAAGCATTTTCTATGTTAGAATTTGAGGCAACTTCTTAGTAGGCAACTTCTTAGATACACGAGTGTGTGTGTGTAGAGAGAGGGAGATGGTAATGTGATGTATGATTTTGAAGCGTTCAATTCTCTGCTGCTTGTTGAAGTTTAATTTGTCTATTTTATTCATATTTTTGGTTGCTAATTACTGCAATTCTAAGTTCAACTAGATTGATTAATTAGGTTTTGATTGTTTGGATGCAATTTATGTGTTAATATATGCTGACTGTTATCCCCGATAGTATGATGTTCATTTCGATTTTTATTATCTGCATCTGTAATTATTCACTTGTACTTAGATCTCGAAGCATTTTCTATGTTAGAATTTGAGACAACATCTTAACTGGCATGAATTTAAACCTATAAAAGAGAATTTGAAATGTTCAATTCTTTGTTGCTTGTTGATATTTAATTTTTCTATTTGTTCATATTTTTAGTTGTTAATTACCGAAGGTTCTAAGTTCAATTAGATTAATTGATTAGGTTTTGTTTTTGTGGATGCAATTTAGATGCTAATAAGTGGAGCTCTTGTCTCTGATGTACATTTTGATTTTCTTTATCCACATCTCTAATTATTCGCTTGTACTTAGATCTCGATGCATTTTTAGGTCAGATTATTAGAAAGCTTCATAGTAGTCATGAATACAAACCTATGTGTGTGTTTAATGAGAGAGAGAAAGGCGTTGTTGATGTGCAGTATGATTTTGAAGTGTTCAAATCTCTGTTGCTTATTGAAGTTTAATTTGTCACTTCATATTTTTGGTTGCTAATTACTGAAAGTTCTAAGTTCAATTAGATCAATTGGTTAGGTTTTGTTTGTATGGATGCAATTTAATTAGTAATTAATGGAGCTCTTATCTCTGATGTTCATTTTGATTTTCTTTATCCGCATCTCTAATTATTTGCGTGGACTTTGATCTCAAAGCATTTTCTTGGTTATAACTTCATAACAGCCGTGAATTTAACTCATAGATACATGTATGTGTGTGAGTGTAGATAGAGAGAGAGATTGTAAAGTGCAGTATGATTTTGAAGCTTGAATACCGAAACATTTATTTCTAAATAGCAATAAGGATTTTTCATTGTGTTTTCATGTTCATAGTGATACAATGTGGTTCTTGTCCTATATTTAGGAAATTTTGTGACCTGTTTTGATAGGTTCCTATAATGGAGTTTTTCACGCAAGAAGCTTAGGTTAAGAGTTTTCACTTTTTGTAATTAGATAGCTCGGAAATGTTAAGATTTCTTGATTTCCTTTGTTAATTGGCAAAACCGAAAGAACCTAGTAGCAATCTTTTGGAGACGCACAACCTAACATGTTTATTTCCTTGTAGATTTTTTAGCACAGTAATAGTGAAGGATCATACATATACTATTAGCTATGTGCGTTATGGCAAATTTAAACATGACGTTTCATGCTTAATACACATTTTCTTTGACTATAAGCATTTTCAGAATTATCAGTCCATATTGATCTCTCGAAACAATTTTGAGGTTTTGATTATAAAAGTTTCTCCAACATTATTGAATTCATCCTTTATTCTGCTGGCACACTCAACAATAACTGAAATTCAAGTTTCTTTTGTTGATAAGGAATTGTTGTGTGACACCAGTTTGCAATTGCTATGTCTGTTAATATATTTGAACTTCTAACTGGACTTTGAAGCTGTTTCCAGGTTTGAAGATTCTGATATTATGGCGGAGTCCAGAGATAGATTGTTGAGGCCCGATGATATCGTCACATCATTTGGCCGTCAGAGGCAAGCGGCTCATGGTCTGGTCATTTTTTCAGATCAAGCAGGAGGTGGTTTTGGTACTCCATTCAGATGGGGGTCAACGCCATTGACTGAAGTGTCACATCGACCTTTGGGAACGGCCGCTACTCGTGGCCGCAGAGGTGGTGTGAGAAGGGGTAATGTTCCATCTGGAGGCTTCCAGAGAAGGCGAGGCCAGGGCGGAAGAAGTGTGTTGCCTTCTTGGTACCCTAGAGCACCTCTTCGTGACATTACTGTTATTACGCAGGTAATTTCTTGATTTTTGTGCTGCCCTTTTGGAATTACAATATTGCAATGCTTGCTATTATGACCTCCATAAGAAGAAAGCAGATGTTTGGAATTAATTTCTATTATATCCTTAATGTACTGCATGAGAAAATGAAATTTTGGAACCAAGTGCTGATCACAGAGCCCCATTCTTCATATGCCTTTATGTGTGACATTATATACCGGAGGGGCCAAGTCTGAGGCAGAAAATGTGTGTTGCCTTCTTAAAAATCAAATTTGCTATTATGTGGAGGTGAATATTTTGTCGACCTCAGCGTGATGATAGATTGAAGGTTTTCTTATGTCACTATCCCTGTTTTTAACTTATGCTTCCCATTTTATATTCCATTTTGATAGCTAAAAATTGAAACTAATTTTCTTACTTGGGTGGTGATCTTGATTCTATTAGGCGTAAGTGATCGTAGTTTGACATCTGTCCATTTTTACTATGCCTTCTAGTAGTTATTGTTGGCCATCATGTACTGTAACTCTGTGTTTATGTTGAAACTACTTCTAAGTACTTACTGGAAAAGGCACTTAGGTTCCACGTCTATGCTTTTTAACCCTTTTCCGCCCTTGAAAATGTCGGTTCTGATTTTTAACCTTAAAGTGCATCACGTCAATGACTTATTCGATTTCATTTTCTTTAATAGGCCATTGAAAGAAGAAGAACTCTTAGCTTGAGGGAACCCGAAGAAGGCCTACAAACCCCCAACCCAGTTACACCTCAGGACCAGATTCCTGATGAACCTTTATTGAGTGCTCAACTTGAATGCTTCTCCTTGAACCACAGAACAGCTGAAGGGGCAGATGATTATCTCACACCACAACCACCAAAGAAGCTCGTGAATGATATTGACTCAGTGGAGAAAGCAGTATTGGAGGAAATAAGGACGCTGAAGAGCACTCCCAGTGCTAAGAAAGCTGAAAGGGCAAGAAAAGTGCAGACTTTGATGTCTATGCGTTAACTCATTTCCAGAGCTGCGACAACTCAGCTTGATTTTGGTTGCCTCTAACCACAGCTGAAAGAAGCTTGCGAACTCTATTGACTCAGTAGAGAAAGCGGTATCAAAAGAATTACGGAGCTGAAGAGCACTCCTAGTGCTAAGAAAGCTGAAAGGGGGAGAGAATGCAGGCATTGTTGTCGATGCGGTGACTTATTTCAAGAACTGTGACAGCTCAGCTTGATATGGTTGCCTCACACTACAACTGAAAGAAGTTTGCAAACTCAACCGACTAAGTAGAGAAGGCAGTAATGCAGAGCACTACTAGTGCTAAGGAAAGCTGAAAGGTGAGAAGGGCCGAACATTGATGTCAACGCGGTGACTCATCTCGAGACCGTAGTTGAGCTCAGCCAGAGAGGTTTCTCCTTCTTCATGAGTTATGAGGGGTTAACTTCTCATCACTAATGAGGTGTTAACCCCTCAATACGTACGTCTCTGCCCCTAACTGTAATTGAGTTCGCACACTGAATGTGTATTTCTTTTAATAAAAGGAAGATTGTGTTTGTAAACTATATGGTACCTGACATCAGGACTTGCTAACATATTCTCTTCTTTTGCAGGTTTTTAAGCCCAGTGAAGACGTTAAGGCCAAAGTGGCCGATAAGCGAAAGAAATGGGCTGCTGAGGTGATAGGGTTGACGACCCCATTCCCTCCAGCACCGTTTATTTCTATTGCTTCTATCTGAGGGCTGAACTTGTTCATCTCATCATAGATTACCAAGCAAACTTTATTCCAATTGGCTGGGTGCTCTGTACTGAAGCAGGTTTGATAACTGACAGATAAGCACGCATGAACTTCCATTTCCCTTTCACCCATTTGAGTTTTCGATTTATCAAAATGCTTTTCTTTCTCCTATTTTTTACCTATCGCGCTCGTCCTTTCTCTTACTTCAATCCTTCGCTGCCTGCCTTAACGCTAATCTGTTGCCTCTATTTTATTGATCATTTAGGAAACAAAAATCATACATGGAGCATACGTTGTGAATTTCGTTAGAGAAGCTGGAAGTGGTGTTATCTTTGCCCCTCAAGTACAGAAAATCAGTGTGACAACAGCCTGAGAAGATATCATTGCAGAAATAAAAGAGGTACAGATCCACATTTTTGGTCATTTTTTATGAGCATATTCCATGCATAGTGGCCCTCAATCTCAAGAACCATTAGATTTATGAGATTGAACCATGAAGAACCATAAGCACTAATATTGTATCTTATCTCTTTATATAATTCTACAATGCCACCAATATTCTTTCTTTTGCTGCAGGTTCTGTATTTGTGCAACAGCATTAAACCGATCAAATAACCTGATGAGTGTATAGGTACCTACAAAGTTCAGCTATAATCCCTTTGTGCACAATGGAAATAAAAAGGAAAAAATGGTGTTGGCATTCTCTACTTGCAATATCACATGGCTCATACATTCATAAAATTAAATTGACACAAGCAGAAATGCAGAGCAAGATTCCCATGGAATTTAAGATATAAATGAAGATTTATCATAAAAGACGAGATCTTAAAGTCATCAAAACGCTCAGGGTGAATTACAATAATGGGTCTCCATAGTTTGGACCTAAGTTCTATCTGCTCACTATAGTCTGAACCGAACACCAATAATCCACATTTATAAAAAAAAAAAAAAAAAAATGACAGTTTTGATGTATTTCAATGTATTTTCCTATTATAAATTATTCTACAGCGATCAAAGTTGAAAGTGACAGATTTTGGAAAGAATAATTTACTTATAAGTAAACCAATTTTGAGTAAATTGATATTTATTTTCATGGTTGAGACTTAGTTTAGGAATGCTAGTGGTTTTCAAAATC
>MKEJ01077307.1:0-10752 GCA_001753735.1 Embelia ribes
GATGTAATGTCCCAAAAAATTTTGGGTAAATTTTTTGCTTTATAAATAATATTATTACATGAGTCATAATATTATTATTTATTCCTTATCGTGGTATTCATTATCAGAGATTCGTATTCGAAGTTGGGAAGTTCGTGAAGGGGTTTGTAGGAAAATGCGTTATGAAGTGTACGAGGAGATTTATACATCAAACGTTATTCTGAAAATTGCTAAACACTCCTATTTGCATCTTTGTGAGATTACGAATATTTATGGAAGTTTTCAGCTTGAGGTGTGGGCGCTCAAAATTCAAGTGGCTCCGATTGATCTAACTGCAGTTGGATCAATACAAAGACTAGAACCAATCGATCCAAGTGTGAATCAATCGATCCAATGACTGAACTTAAAGTGTTGACTCAAAAACATTCATATCATTATATACATATACATTCTGGAGAAAGGGGGAAAAGAAAAGAGAGAAAGCTCGGTTTTCATCTAGCTCGATACCTCAGATGCAGAAAATAAGTTGATTTTCAGAGTCTATGTCATATGAAGGTCATTTTCACGTAAGTATTTCCTTCTCGTTTTCTAGTTGATTTTTCCTCAGGATGCGTGCCGAGTTGTAATGCTAAAATAAAGTTGAAAAATGACTTATTTACATCTTCTAGGTCATTTCTATATCAAGTTCTATTTGATCAGAGACTCGTAGATAGCTCGTTTTGGTAGTCGAGCTTCGAAGGCTTTGGAGGTGATTTCATCTTATTTTGTTCATCGTTTGGCCTCGAGGATCACGGTCATTCAAGTGGCAGAGCTCTGCAACTTCGAAGATACGGCGAGAAGTGTCGTTTAGGTACCAATAGGCAAGACGTGTCGAGCATTTGCAAAAGGGGCATTTATACCCTTTCAGGAGACCAACGAGATATGGGCAGATTCAGGACCTCAATATATTTCGAAAATCTCCATTAGTATAATTACATTTTTGCCATATTGTAGGTTTTGGGGATGTAGTATCATTTTTGTGTAGGAAAATGACTTCGTAGAAGAAAAAAGCATAATTAGCTTATATATATATATATATATATATTTGAAGTATAAAAATTTGGCATCGTGGCGCCTTCGCGTGAGAGCTATAGTCTTCGTAATGGAACCGTAAACGCATTCGTTTTGAAGTCATGGCATGGTTGGTGTATGTATATATATATAAAAACTACGAAGGTAGTAATCAACTACTATAATATGCTACACATACTCCGAATGCCATTACTACCTTCGTAGCTTATATATATATCGTCATAGTAGTATGTACATATATATATTATTGGCGCATTCGTAGCGTTCGAGGCACACTCGTGGTATTCGTAGCGGTCGTGGCATTCTGAATATGCGTAGCATATCTGTGGTGACTGTGATACATCTGTGGTAATAATGGCATATCTATGGCAGGTGGTTACGAAACAACGGAGCTATAGTAGTATTGACTATAAATGTGGAGTTATATATATATATATATATATATATGAGAGAGAGAGAGTTATATATCTATATTAGGATGATATACATATATGAGAGATTTATATGTATACATGGATATATATATATATATATATGTACTCAAGGAATACTATTTTTGGGAAAACTTATGATATGGAAAAATAATACTTTGACAAATAAAATATTGATTTTAAGTGAAAATAGTATGATTACTTGAGGAGTTTCATACTTAATATTTTATTTTGACTAAAAGAATAGTTTTATCAAACAAATATCTATACACCATTGAGAATGCATATTACGAGGATTTGGAGGAAGTATATCTTTCAGGGAGAGCGTCTGACAGCTCTGAGTTAGAATCTAGCCAGGAAGTGCAACGATATTATACAATAGTCTAATAGCTCTGAGTCAAATCCCCTCCGGGGCAAGCACCTGACAGCTCTGAGTTAGAATAGATTGGTGGAATAAATTACCTTCGATAGACCCGGAGGCATGTATGCCCTTGATAAACCCAAAGGGCATGAGATGTCATAGGTTGAAAGCCTCATTCATAATTAGAGGCATGAGATGCTTTCATGTTTTGGTGTTTCATAAAGGGCATAAAATATCCTAGGCTGATAGCCCCATTCGTAGTTAGAGGCATGAGATGCCATTATGTTTCAGTAGTTCGTAAAGGGCATGAGATGTCCTGGACTGAGAGTCCTATTCGTAGTTAAAGGTATGAGATGTCTTCCTATTTCGGTATTTTGTAGAAGGCATGAGATATCCTGGGTTGAGAGCCTCATTCGTAATTAGAGGTATAAGATGCCTTCACATTTCGATATTTTGTAGAGGGCATGAGATATCCTGGATTGAGAGCTCTGTTCGTAATTAGTGGCATGAGATGCCTTCATGTTTCAGTCTTTCATAGAAGGCATGAAATGTCCTAGGTTGAGAGCCCTGTTCATGGATAGAGGCATGTGGTGCCTTGGTGATTCAGGATTTGGGATTCAACGTATTCGTAGTCGGAGATATGAGATGTCTTCGTTATTTCACTTTGGTCATCCAATGTTTGGTATCCTGAGATCTGGTGGTAGTTGACATACTTTAGTATTAGATGTACTTTAGTATCTATTGCATTACTCATAGTACAGATATATGATATATATCATCATCGTAATTGTACGTCTCAGGAGAACTTTTAGGTTTTAATGCATGTTGCGAACATGCCTTAGTATCACTTAGAATTTATGAATATACACGAGAAATGGGAACAGGGGGATTTTCAATGCATTGCATGTGCATACATGTACTCTATATTTTGTAGATTCTCATTTATGGTTTGGTTTAAAATCTGATCCATACATTTTTCTTTTGTATATGGACTCACATGGTCTTGTAAGATCAGAGCGTAGTGTTGGCTTGCTAGAGTACATATTTCTAGAGGAATTCCAGCGCTAGAGGCGAGTTGGATTCAAGTAGTTGTATTCTAAAGTTATGTATAAACTTATGTTTTAGTGTTGTACGAGCATATAGCTCAATATGGTATTGCTCTCTGGATTATGTATTATATATCTATGACGATAAGGATATTGTTGTATAAAATACTTATGTTGCACATACATGTATTATGCCAGGATTTCAGGATGTGATTCGGTTATTATTTTATTTTTTGTCCCGGGTTTATAGGGATTCGGAGCTTGATATAAACTTTGTTCAAACTTCTGCGGATTTATATCCATTGGAAATTATTAGAAAAGTGACGCAAGGTTTGTAATTGGTTATGAAGTTTCATTTCAGATTTAGGCATCATGATACACGGTATATCTGTCCCCGTTAAATCCTATACATGCTAGCCGAGCAAAAATATTTCCAAAGAACTTCTGTAGATTTTCTAAATCAATAATAAATAAATAAATAAATCGATGAGAATAACTCCTTTCGTGGGAAAAGTCCAATTTGGTTTCGTGGGCCATTGAGAATATTAACTGACTATTTTCCAATTAAGATTTCTCATTTGGTCTTTTTTAGTAGAGAGCTTGTATTAGTATAGGCAACATTCTATTTGGAATACTTCTACTAGTACTATCCTTTTATATACTTGTTTACGTGTATTACTTGGATGATAAAATTTTGATTGTTGTTGCAGCCGAATTAAGTTGAATTCAGAAGAGTTTCTCCTAGTACATGTAATAGATGCGGTTGTTAGTCAAGTTATGATTGCATTCGAGGAAAAGAATGTTCAATTACTCCTTGAAATTCCAGACGAAATCAAATCCTTGTCTGTTGTTGGCAATCAAGTTAGGCTTCAACTTGTCTTATCAGAATTCTTGCTCAACATAGCTTATTTTGCACCCTCACCATGGGTGGGTAGAAATCAAAGTGTCGCCTGCTGTGACGATCAAACAGGATGGAGATAACTTGGTCCAGTTACAGCTCAGGTACAATTTGCTTTTGGGTTAATATGTATAATATTTTCTTACACATTTCATGCAAAAAAATGCTGCCTTCAATGAGCTACGACCACATTATTCTATACTGAGCGCATTTTTTTTATAAGAATAGCATTATCATTGATCTTAAAATCTCTAGTTGATCTGGAACTCCTACTTTAGAAAAGAAGGGTGGTATACTTTTTGCCCCTTTGAAATCATACTCCTAGAAATTCCACAGTTGGTGAAGAGCACTTGTGTTTTCATAATAACATGTGAAATGTTCGACAAACCCGAGTTGTTGTTGTTGTTTTTTTTTTCTTTTTTCTTTTTTGTCTTGGTGTGTATATTCTGTTATCTGACTATATCATAGCATATTTATCTATTCTGTATCTTTATCAGCATCTCTGTTTAGGAATGGACCTGGTAATTTTCAAGCATGAGATGTCGTATCATATATTAGCATACAATATCTCACAAATTGGTAAATGTCTATGTGCAATAAGTTCTTAATGGAGAACCTAATATATATGGATACAATACCCAGCACATTGTTAATACTCATGTTGGGAAAATTATCTCTTCTTCCTCTTAAACTATCACTCACCTCGTTTCACGCGATTAACTTTCAATTAGGTCCTCAAACTAAGAGTGATGTATCCTTTGCTTCCAAAATCCTGGCTCGTTATGTTTTTAAATTTTATCTGTCCACATTTTTGTGATGAGCATGTGGTCAAATTAGAGGTCGGACTGTATGTACACGAGGAGGGACATAGAATCCATTTATGTGTATTTATTTTTTTGAGAGTAAACTATTACAGTTTGATAATTTAAGAAGCAATCCTCTGATTTGCCATATGCACATGTTTATCTACCTTAGTTTAGGCACAATTTTTTGAGTTAGTAGTGACTGTAAATGTACTCTCCTTCGAATTGTGTATTCACATTATGGTTCTCTGTGTTGCCTGCTGCCAGTTTTGTAGCCTTTTGCTTTAATAAACTCAGGTTATTTCATAACCAGCTTTTTTTACTTTAAAAAAAAAAGATGAAAAGCAAAAACCAAAAATGACTAGCTACAAACACCTTGTGGTATTTACTCTTTCGTTTAATGTTAATTTGATTGAGAATTCGTCTCTTATAATTTTCTTCTTTATTGGTGTTTAGAATGACTCATCCAGGAAAGGGCTTTCCTCCAAGTCTTGTACACGACATGTTTGAAGAAGAGATTAATAAATTGGGTACCCAGGAGGGACTTGGTCTGAACATGTCGTGCAAGCTCCTTAAGTTGATGAATGGTAATGTCAGTTACGTGAAGGAAATCGCTAAATATTACCTCCCTCATCGACCTCAAACTAAGAATGTTGGGACAATGTGAATTAGCTCAGGTGGAAGAAAGAAGTAGGTAATCTGCTTGTTCGGGTGTATATATATGTATGTATTGGCTACTATATTTGGGTAGAACAAACGAAGAGCACAGGGTAAGTAACCATTCTTGGGTACTTGTACACCTAGTATACTTCTTGTCTTTTTTTTTTTTGAAGGGTATGTGTACTTCTTCTCTAATACTTCATGTTATGTTCACTTTTAAAACCAAGAGAGCCTACTTTCTGTGGTTGAGGTCATTGTTGTGCCCATGCATTGAGCAAATTTTACATTTTTCGTTTCTGTTTTTGTCCCCTGTGGCATTCCACTGCCTTGATTGTGGGTTTTCAATCCTTTTTGTTACCGTGGTCCATGGGACATGTTCCAACATACTTTTGATACGCTTAATATAAATTGTTAGATCTGCATTGATAAGTCAGGCAGGGTAGAGAGTGCATCCCATCTAACCTTGAAAATTTTTGCTAACTCTATATAAATTTCAAATTTTCTCATGACCCCAATTGCACAACACCCTAACTAAAAATATTTATATCGCCCTACAACTAGAAATTTTAACTCGCCCACTGGATCTAACAGTTAGATCAATTCCAATTGGTTGGATCAATGTAAATCAGTTAATCTAACGGTTTAAATTACACTTATTTTTCTTCTTTGAAAAAGACATTCGTTATTCAGTTTGATATGGCTGTCAGAAGTTGTTTCAAACAAGAAGAAAGACCAAGTACAACAATTTTTCAAATATTTTAATTGTCATGTACTCATACCGTTACCCCTTTTTTAAAAAAATTTATGTGATCTTCTATTTTTAGAATCACTGTGCTTACACAAACTATCCTAAAAACTCTGTTTTAAAATACGGCTGAAAATCGATGGTAATGGTAGAAAAATCAAGATTGACTATAATATATCGACCAATTAGATAACAGTACCGTTACCGATAGTATTAGCTAAATAATGTTATCGCATTATGATATTACCGTTATACCATATTTCGAAAATTTTCATATATCAAAAAAATTAGCAAAAAAGAAAATAGAGTTACAGGATCCAAATATAAAATAAAAAATATTTAAATAACAATAGATACTGCTGTTGTAGTTATTATTATAAAAAAAATACAAAAAATACTAAAATAAAAGTTAAGCAAAATAATTGCATTATAATATAATCAAAACAACAATGAAAGATATGTAAATGACCGCTTCTAAATATCGCACAAGAAGAACCTAGCAAGTATATTAAGGAATGGTGTGGTTTTCTGGCAAGACCGAGCATCGAACTTGAGGAATTCTATTAATCTAGGAATTCTAAGTTTTAGTCTCTTTTACAAATTTACTCCGAATTTTAGTTATTTAATTATCCTACTCCTAAAACCAAGGTTTTCTTGTTTCTGAGGGTGAAAATTACGAAAGCAAAATAAATTAAAGTTTTAAAACAATAAATTAAGATCTTGCCCTTTTAGCGGTGATTTTGGTAGTTTATTTTTCCCTCCTAGTTCATAATCATTAAATTCCATCTAAAGTTAATTATAAGTGTGTTAATTATGGTTTAATTCGATTTAGAATATTTGTCGTACACCATAATACTTCTAAATTATTTCTAAACCGAATAGATACATAAAATTGATAACTGATCAGTTCGAATCAGATTATAATAATTATGTTTAATTAAATATTAATTAGGGGATAGACTTACTATCTTCGTCACCTTAGGGCAAGAACGTGCCTAGCCACTCATGGTAATTCAACTCCAAGAGCACAAATTAAAAGAAGAAAATAATGTTCTCCTATTAATCAACAATAAGTTAGATAGTCTCACAATAATGAGGAAGACAACTTTGCAGATTTTATCCCTCCAATTCTCTCAAAGTAGTAAGAGGAACAATGAAAAAGTAGAATGAATAAAAATGATGAAAGAGACTAGGGTTATAAGCTTTTATCATAAGGTGCGAATCACTGGATTGATTTTATATCTTATTTTCGAAATAAAATAATATAAATAAGGTGGCCCCAAAGTTAACATGTGCAAATCACATGCATAATTTTCAACCAGTTGCATAGGTCGAAATGACCTTCCACCAGTCCAACCTGTTCTGTTATGGCCCTTTGTTTCTTTGCTAATTCTTTTAATTTTTGGCATTCAAACACTTCTCAAACAGCCCCGAAATGCCTCCAACCTTTTATTAAGTTTCCAAGAGCCCCAAAAAAATCCAATACGCTTTCGAGCTAAAATTCGTGTATTTCTTTGTTTTTTGCCAGTAATGCACAATAAACCAAGTAATATCAAAGAAACATCAATACTTTGATAAAATTGCACATAACTACTATAAATGCACTATCATTACACATTAAATATGTAAATTTTACAGCTCAATCAATAAATAAAGAAACATACATATGATTTTTTAATTTCACCAATTTATTTGATGTATTAAAATGTCATACTTAAAAATTATTCATATATTTGGTATCATGATTATAAGAAAATATAATATATTTATAAATATGAAAAAAATAATAGCATTATAATATAGGATAGTTACCATATCAATGGTAGTGCTGGTCATTGAAGGCCATCATTTGTTGTTATTGGAAAAATATCCACTGGTGATAATGGAAACATAACGATGGTAAATAGTACTATCATGGGTGATGATAGAAATTTCCTGTTAAAACAAATCCCAAACTAGCACAGCAAATAGATATATAATTCTAAAATAACACATCTAATTTGGAAGTAGATAAAAATTATTTTTTTTTCTTTGTAAATTCACTCCAAAGGCACTGTTAAAAATGATGTGGGAGTTGGGCATTATTTTATTCAGAAAGCACATATCAGTTATGCGCATTATTTGATTTTAATTGAAGACGTAGGAAGCAAATGCGTTTTCGTATGAAATATTTCACCCTTTTGCTTTTTCTTTTACTTTCCTCTCTCTCTCTTTCTATTTTTCCTGACTTGCGTTCGTCTCTTTCTACATCATATATTCCTCCTCCATCAAATTTTCCTTTAGTTGATAATTTTAAAGCTCATTAACTCAGTTAGTGATTGGTTGTTAATTTGAAGCTATATAATTGTATGAAATTGAATCATTTTTTTTTGTTTGTGTATAAACTCAAACAATTTGTATAGAAAAATTCCAACCCGCCTGTTTTCGTTGGCTGAGCCCAAAAGTGAAACATTCTTTCCCCTACTGAAAGTGCATGACAAAAGTGCGCTTTCATTTGTTAGAAAATTTTTCACTTAAAAACGCACAAAACTCATAACTATTATGCTTCTTTTATAGAAAAAAATACCACCTCTACCGTTACGTGTAAAAGTGGAGTTAAGAGTTCATTTGTATTGAAAGCACATAAGTTTTATGTGTTTCAAATTAAATGTATCATTTTGGGAATATATCTATTTGGCAAGCTAATTTGAGATTTGTTTTGAGCAAGTGTGTCTGAATAGCAAAAAACTCCATAAACGGGTAGGAGTAGAACCAACCATCAATTATTGGTGAAGCCACTTTGAGACCGTGTTAAGATGTGTAGCATCACCTAAAAGCTTCAGCCATTATGGAGAGGGATGTATTATCTTTATCCTCAACTAGTCATGACATGGTATCAGAGTGGGCTTTATTAACAATCTCCGAATCGTTTTTTTCCCTTGCTATCGTGACATATAGCAGGCTGTCAATATTTCTGGGAATTAATTAACCTTTTAAATGATTGTTGACTAAAGACTAAGGCTCTATGAAATGTGCTTGGGATCAATGATATCTGTCGTATGTACTTTGAATCCATCTTGGTAAGAGCCCCTCTAGTACCATTGTAGTGGGAGGGATAAGATATTATTCTCATGATGTTTGAACCCATCAAAACATTGGATTTTCTCCAGCGATGTCGGGTTGTCTTGCTATCACGACACTCAGTGGGATGTGTATATTAACATTTAATTAGATTTCAGACTAAGGTTGGAACTCATCAAATGTAATAGTGATCAATATATTCGCTGGATGTATTTTGAATCCATATCTAGAGATGTATATTTGCAGTAGATGCTAATCTGTATTTCAGTAAAAATGTTGAACCTGGTGAATGTAATAAAATAAAGCTGAATGAAATAAGATGGGTTTTCGTCAATGTAAATTAATTTCCGCACTGTTTCTCCTTCTGAGTGTTTCTTTTTACTCTTCGATACATCTATATTCGAAATTTCTCACTTGATTTTGTAGGTTGATGATGTTAAGAAAAACATAGAGTCAGTTCAAGGTGCACAGGCATATCCTGCTTCACAGCAGATGCTTATCCATCAAGGAAAGGTTCTTAAGGATGGGACCACATTGGAGGAAAACAAGGTTGTGGAGAATACCTTTGTAGTCATTATGTTAACAAAGGTAAACATCTTCTATTTCAATTATACAAGAACCATATTCTTATATCTATCAGCGAAAGTGTACGAGAGCCATATTCTGCCAAGGTGGCTCCTCTTTAAGCTTCAAGGATGAGGTAAAGAGGAAAAACATGTTGCCAAGGGGTGAATACAATTACTATATTGTATCCCTATTCGAGAATAGCAATTATTGATTTGTATTTACATATTTGTTGGTCTAGAACTCATGTTTGAAGAGTTACTTTCGTATGATCATGTGATTTAAATTGGCAAGATATTAAAAAAAAATGGTAACCATATCAGAACAAGAGGAGTCAGTCCCCTCTACGTGGAAATGATGGGTCCACCGCTAATTGGGTTAAATGCGTATGGTCTCATATGGTGAAGATATGAAGTTAGTAAGCTTATCCTTGTGCTTTTTAGTCGTATCAAAAACTCTAATTGTGATGAGTCATGTAGGCAGGTTAATTCTTCATGTCGTTTTATATATCAATTATATTCAGTGGAAGAATCTTATTGCAATCCAACATACCCGGTGTTGTCAAAATTGTACCGTACACGAGATGTACCGTACGAGTCATCTCGTTTCGTATGGGCTTCATGCGTATCTCTGACTTGTCTCGTAATAGAGCATATCTCGTACAAGATGGAGTAGTATTGCACGAAACATAGGAGTCTCGTAGCGGATGACGCAACAGCGATATATAGAAATAAAGTTGAAATTGGAAATTAAAACAAAAGATGCACTATTAAGGTAATGAATCAACGATTCCATATCAAAAATCAAATCATACTTACCTTATTCTCTCCAATCAGACAATTTTTTGCTCTTATCTCTCTTTCAAAAAACCCTAGCTTGCAGACCACAATCAAATTGATCAATTAAGGGCTAATTAAGGACGACGATTGATCAATTAAGGACAACGGTGGAAGGCCGCTGGTGAGCAACAATGAGAGGTGTTCGTCGGTTGGGGCGTTCGCATCTCAGTTGGGGCTATTAATACTCAGACTTTATTTTTTTATTTGGGATTGGCTTGTGTAAAACATAAAGGTTGTACTTTTTGGTAATTTCTCTCAACTTTTTTAAAATATTGATTATTTAATTTAAAAAAAA
>MKEJ01077315.1:0-11023 GCA_001753735.1 Embelia ribes
TTCTCTACCATCTTAGGATCATTTTGGCATATAGAGCTTATATCTATTTTGCTCATTTGATAGATCAAATCGGGTGGTTTCTTATGAGGTAATTTTGGGACTTTTGGATTTGGGCAACTTGACTAGCTTCCTATACTTCTAAAGTATCGGCAGAACACTTGTTCTCACTTATTTTGGGTTGTTTATATGTGTGTGAGGTGTATGGCATTACTTGTTTGATTTAATGTAATCTTGGATATTGTTTGGTTAATGTTTAGTTAGTGGTTGATTAATGATTGCTTATAGAATTTTATTGCTTTGAATTTATAATAGATTTTATAGTTGAAGTATAACATTTAGGTTTTTCTTTCATTTATGCTAATTAATGGGTTGTGGATAAATTATGGGATATGTATAATAGATTATTGGATAGGCGGAATACAAATGGGAAAACTCTTACCTCCAATTTTTTTGTAAAAATCTTCGGTTCAAATCATGCATACACTTGCATACACACTAATCGGCATATTCATTGGCATTACTTCAGTTTAAAATTGGTGGATGGATATATTTGAAAACATATACATTGACATCGGTTTGGAATTCAAAATAAAATTGGGGCTAGGTAATTTTTGCATGATTAAAATTAGTGGAATTTCATAACTAAGGATTGGCATACGACCTCATGCCACTTTTTTTGGTATTGGTCAGCGGACCCAACAGAAAAATAACGTAGCAGCCTTTACTTCGGATTATTATTTCGAGCCCTAAGGGGCAAAACAGATTTTCGAATATTGGATTCGGATTTTGGAAAATGGTTTTGGAAAAAAGTTTCATTCTGAGTTTGGTTGGACATATGGCATTTGGACACTCATTGGACACGTACATACATATCATACACGTACTTAAAACCCTCTATAATTTTGCACTAGTTATCTGACTGATATATTTCTATTTTTATCAAATATTTTGTATATTTGTATTTCAGGAGTTGAGGCGCTCGCGGATTTCGGCTCACACCCCTAGGCCCATCGGCTAGGGTACTCTGAGGTATTTTGGGAGACAAATTTTATCGCGGCCTTGGAGACATTATCTTTTGGTATTATTCTCATTTTTGTTAAGTCATAAGTTCATTGTTAGTTGGCTCTTTATTTTGCTTTATTTACTTCGCGCATGCACGAGCGTATTCTTATTTCGCTGTAGTTGTATACTCTATTTTGGAATTTGGAAATTAATGATGTAGCTACATTTTATTTGGTTATATATGTTGTCAGCTATGTTGATGTTAATGAGCTGGCATAGTTGCACTTATTTATTATGGGATGTATTGGGCAATTTGTATATTTATTCAGTTCTTATCATGGATTGGGAATATTATATTTGTATTCATGTCTCGCGCTCTCGGGTTTGAGGAAATTCAGGGTGTGACAACTTCACTTGGTATTTTGCGGGTCTTGCGACTTATTCTTAATGGGCTTCTTAGCTCGAGGGCTTTGTAGCTGGATCTCAAAAAGATTTGCTTGGCTTGCCTTGAGGGCTTGGTAGCTTATTCTCAAGAAAAAATTTGATTTGATTTGCCATGAGACTTTCAGAGATTGATTTCAAGGAAGAACTTGATTAATTTATCTTGAGGGCTTTAAATCTTGATTTCAAGAAGGAATTTGATTTGATTGGTCTTGAAAGTTTCACAACTTGATTTGAAGAAATAGTTTTATTTGATTTGCTTTGAGGGCTTCAAAGCTCTATATCAAGGAAGGACTTGATTTACTTTATCGTGAAGGCTTTAGAACTTGAACTTAATAAGAAACTTGATTTGATTTTTCTTGAGAGGTTTGCAACTAGTTCTTAAGAAAGTATTTGATTTGATTGGCCTTTAGGGCTTTAGAGCTTGATCTCAATGATAGCTTTATTTGATTTGTCTTGAAGGCTCTGCAACTTGCTCTTAAGGAGGACTTTATTTCATTTTTCTGAACTCCTTTGGAGCTTAATATCAAGTAAGAGTTTAATTTAGTTTATCTATTGAGCTTCAAAGCTTGATCTCAATGAGGTATTGATTTGACTTCTGATCTATGACTTTGGCAGCTTGTTATAGATCAAAAACTTCAAGTTGACGATGGGTACACGATCTATGGCTTGAGTAGGTTATTGCATATTAAAGATTTAATTTGTCAATAATTATTTGATGCACAACTTCAGGGCTTGTTATAGATCGAAGGCTAGATTTGAAAAAGAACTCTTGATGCATAGCTTGAGTAGCTTGTTATAGAACTGGATTTGATTTAAAACGTCTAATGCGCTACTTGAGCAGCTTATTTAGACTCAAAGATTGGATTTTGCTTGAGCACTTGATACGTAACTTGAGCAGTTTGTTGCAGATCGAATGATGGATTTAATGAAAAACATCTAATGCGCAGCTTGAGCAACTTATTACAGACCGAAAGCTACTTTTCGTGTCCTTGAAGAATGATATATTGTTCTTGATGCTCTTCAACTCTTTGAATGCTTGAATTTTAATCTTCAATGTTTCAAACCTTCTTCCTCTGGTTTTGAAGAATGGTTTATCCTTTATGCTCCTTTTTGTGTCCTCAAATACTTGAATTTTGATCTTTAATGTTTTAGACCTCTAGTTTTGAAGAATGGTTTATTCCTTCGGCTCCTTTATGTATCCTTCAAATATTTGCGTTCTGATTTTCAATGCTTCAACATTCTCTCTCTAACTTTAAGAAATGATTTATTTATTTTGCTCCTTTATGTGTCATTTGAATACTTGAGCTTTGATTTTCAATGTTTCATATCTTCTTTCCCTAACTTTGAAGAATGGTTTATTCTACCTGCTCCTTTTTATGTCCTGCGAATACTTGAACTTTGAACTTCAATGCTTAGAACTTCACTTTCTAGCTATGAAGAATTGTTTATTCCTTTTGCTTCTTTCTGTGTTTTTGAAATGAAAGTTTGAGTACTCCATTTATACTAGGATGAGAGAGTTGTTGATAAGCAATTCCTAATTTAATATTATTTCTACAATTTAAGCAAGAGATAACTTTTATGAAAATTATTTTTAATTTATGATAATTGACTTAGAGTATAATGCAATGGAATTATATTATAATTAAACTAATTGTTGAACATTATCTCTTTTTTTTTAAGAATATAATTGATTTTATCTATTTAAAAATTATTTTTATATTTATTTAGTAAAAATATTACATAAGTACTTAAGTCGTGATTTAATTTGACTTGTAAAATACGAGTGACCTGTTTTCATATGCCCAAATTTTCCGTGTCTACGAAGACATTGCTGTACATTTGCCATGATTAGTTTTTTCTTTTCGTTTTGTTCTTTTTCTAATGCCGGTGATGTAATGTTACTATCATTGTTGTCGAAATAAAAAACGAAAACCAGAGAAAAACGTGAAACGAACTTTTAAAATATAGGGAAAATGATATAAATCTATAATAATATTGGTATTATATATATATATATATATAACTGTATGTAAAAATAAAAATGTTCATATATTTTCAAGTATAATATTTTTAATAATATATAAATAATATTTTCATCATATAAAATTAACTAAATATTATTTATTTTATTTATTTTTTTGAGTTTCCTAATATTATGAAAAAAAATTTGAATCGAATTTTCACTATAAATTTGGAAACACAAAGTTTCCGTTTAAAAATGATTTACAAGGGAAGCAAATTTCTCACATAAAACTTAGTTTCTTGGCAAGTATGTTTACTACGCTACATACTTATTACCGGGTACTACAGATAATATTATTGGGTGACTTTTATTAAAAAAATAAAAATAATGTTACTTCCTTGAAGTTTTCTTTAGAGTAATATTAAATGATTTTAAATAAATAAATAGGAAACCTACTAATTTTTAATATATAAATTTTAAATTGATACTATTTATTTTGCATCTCGGGACCCCTAAATTTGACAAAACCTTACCTTCGCTATTGTTCAACCCATGGTTACCAGAAACGCCAGTTTTGGATGGGAAACATATTTCTAGTACTAAGATGAAACGTCGAATATTTTTTAAGAGAAACGAGTAGGAAATGTCTCGAAAACATGTAGGAAACGTGTAGAAAATATCTAGCAAATACGAATAATATACGTAGAAAAAACGATTAAGAAATATTACGGATACTATTAGGAAACTTTTAGAAAATTTAACGAGTACATATTCATATAGAATTAAATAAAAATTAATAAAAATATAGTGAAATATAGTATTTTAAGCACTTTATGCTGAAACAAAATTTTTATGTATTTTTTTTAAATTACGAGGAATACATTTATAAACATCAAATATAACTATAGAAGTCCAAGTATAATAGATATCAATACATTTGAAAAATATTTTTCAATATTAAATTAAAAAATTACATACGTTTTCTCTACATTTTCAACATATTTTATAATCGTAACAGAGAAATTTTACAATTGCATCATCGTTTCTTCATTTTTCCTATATTTTTAGATTATTTTTTCGCTTCCGTTACTCATTTCGTTTCCCGCTTCCACTTCCCTTTTTTGCAACTATGGTTCAACCTTATGTGGTACTCACAAGCAATAATACATAGTTGATAATCAATGGTTGAGACATGGACGGAGTTATATGTTTGCTTAGGGGGTTATAACCTCCCATAATTTTAAAAAAATCCACTAGATATCCTATATTTGAGTATTTTATTTTTTTTATGTGGTTTCAGCTCTCCAAAAAAACTTTTAGCCACCCCAAATTAAAAAATATATATAATATTAATTCCCCCAAAAAATTATTTTCCAATTTTTTATAATATTATTTTATTGTTAATATGTTAATATCTTTTTCAAATTATTTGTCGTTAAAATATCCACCTATTTATTTATATAATTATTAAAGGCTTAAATACCATCTTATTTACAAACATGGAGACCCATCTCCTTCTTTGTGCAAAAGTGGAGACCTAGCTACTAAGGTGCATCAATTTCCTTGAGTAATCACATCCCCTGCAACTCTCTCCACAAATAAAGTACTCTCTCCACAAATAAAGTTATTAATACTATTTAATTTCTTTAGATATGTTTGGTCATTATGCTAATTAGAGAACTAGAAGTTATAGTTTGCCTCATTTTTTCTGCGATTCTCTTTCTCTTTCTATCTCTATATCTATATATTTACCTGTATAATAAACATAATATGATATGAACTATTTGATTTACATTCTTGATTCATATTCCTTTAAGATTTATTGATATGCACAAATTTTTAGGATTTAGGATACTAATTAGTATTTTATGCCTTAGCTAATACTATATGTCATGAAACTATTTTTTCGTCCGGAATACTTCAATTTGTCATAATGATTTTTTAAGGGAAGTAAATAAAATGCATAAATACGATATAAATTGGTGATTTTACATTATGCACTTGAATTTCAAAATTAGGTTTGATTGTTAGGGAAAGTAAATAAAATTAGTCTTTTTTTCAATTCTTTATTTGGGTAATTATTTTATGACAGTCAATACTACTATGAGAATATTTGATTGTGATTTTGACGATTTATGTTATGCTCGCTAAATAAAAAAATTTGTATTGTTGTTGTTTGTTATATATTTTTAATTTTTTATATATCTCATTTCGGTTTGATAAACTTTCAATTAGATGAGGGTTATGGATTTGGTGAGACTTAATTATATAATTTTGAATCATGTTATAAAAAATAGGAGTTCTGACCTAATTGAATAATGATTTATGTACCTTTACATGTTCAATTTGGGATTTTTTTTAAAAATTCATATTGAGTGCAAAATAAGATCTTATTGACTAATTCTAATTAATGATTACTTGATTTGTAGGTTCCTAAATGAAGACACCTAAAATTGATACATTTGTCAAAAAGAAAAACATAAATATTTCTGAAGAGGAGTCGAGTAGTGTGCCTTTGGAAGTCTCTAAAATTGATGTTGCCATGGAAGAAAATCCATTTAAGAGTTCTCAAAAATCTCAAGACATTTTGATTGTAATGAAACTTGTATCATCTACTAATTTTTTTCTTCAATAACTTAGAGATGACAAATGAGATTATTTTGCATGGCATGTGACATGGATGTTCCAAATATGAGATGTCAATATATTGATAGAGGTGATAAAATATGTAATTGTTAATATAATTTTACTATTGAGTATTATTATCGGCTGAATATTTTTTATACTGCTATAGATACCCAAATGCAATAAATAGATAGGCGATTTAGTAAAAAGGCAATGAAGTTGCTTGTACTTAAGCTGATGACATTTGCAACCTTGTGGATAAATTTTATAGCAATCTTTACGTCATTTGAGAATGTGAAGCTATAGATTGAGCTTCGACATTACGAGCATAATATAGTTTCTGACCCAAACTAAAAGAATTTATCATCTATTGCAAAATTACGTCAATAGTTGGTAAAAACCAAATGAACTATAATTGAAGCAGATTGCTAGAAAGTTTATCATAGATTCTATTATTGACGCTTTTGAGAAGAAAAAAAAAGATCACCGAGTTCCATTTTCATAGATCGGATTAGATTTTACAAAAATCTAAGTTTTTTTTTTACTTGTATTTTATAATTATCTTTTACAAATATTTTGTAGCACTTAATTGTAACAACTATGTTATGTCTTATATTGATTTTTATATTAAAATCGATAATATTAAAAAAAAATTATATAATATTTAATTATTTTAAATATTACTATAATATTTAAAATTTTACAATATTTAGTCCTCCATTTTACATTCCCAGCCAAAGAGGCGACTGCGGTTAGCTTTTCTCAATTCTTTCTATACTTGATTGTGTTGCTTAATGTCCTTGTCGATTAAGTTACACACATTTCAACTAATTCGCCTATTATTCAGTTAAAAAATAATTTACTTAAATGACTTTTTGTAACATAATCCCATCGAGTGCTCAACTTACTCCGCCTCAAATTGGGAGCTCAGATGTTTTTTTTAAATTGATAGATGTGCATGTAGATTTACAAATTTTTTATTTAATAAAAATATTGTATACTAATATCATAATAAAAACTTAAATTTTTTGTCAATATTTTTTATTAAACGTAAATAAGTCGTAATTATCATCGAATGGAATATAAGACCAACATAAATAATTGAATGCAACATAAATCATCATTTATATTTTTCCTATTATAGTATTAGAAATTTCTCTGATTATACAAAAAATAAAAATAAGAAAAAATTACTTAAATTATATTGTATATATAAAAAATATCATTACTTTCTTATTTTTTATTATATAAGAAAATCATTTATCTTAGATATATATTCTAAGATAAATTTTAATGTAAACAAAATTTTAATATTTAATTAGAATATACACGAATCAAATTTCATATGTATTTACATAAATTATATTGAGATCAAATAATTGATTAAAATTGGGTGATGGATGCCCTTTTAATTAAGTTGGAACATAAAAATATTTCCTTGTTTTCATTTGACGATGTAATAATAGCTAAATTAGATAAATTAATTTAATTATCATCAACTTAAACCTCTAAAGATATAATATTGTCTATATTTCATATTATTATAATCTATTTACATCTATCTTTTATTAATTTAATAATCATTAACTTAAATTTTTAAATATATACTATTATTTTTTAATAAAAAATGTAAAAATTAAAATAAATTAAGTTACAATTCTGGGCATGATAACTTTTGATACGAAGTTTTATGGTGAATTATATTTTTTGAATCAAAAGTGTATAAAATATTTTATGGAGTTTGTTTTTTCTAAAGATATACTATTGTTCTATTAAATGAGTAGTTAGGTAAACATAATTATTTACACAATGCTGAAAACACTGGGCTTGTTGGGCCCGTGAACAAAACTATTTACTATTGTGCTTTTTACTTAAACGTAAAAATTTGTATTTGCAGCACCCAAAATAATATATTTATTTATATTTTCGAGACATAAAAATATATTTATGTAAAAATAAAAACTTTGATACTTTTATCAGAAAACTATAATTTTTCCACAGTTTACACTATTACCAATTGCTTTTCACTATTCTCTATAAATTTTTTTTCATTTCTACCAAATACTTACAATACTTATAATTATTATTTAAAAATATATATTTTTATTTAAAAACGCCACAAAAAATTCCACTATGCAAATGAGTTGTGGACCAAGACCCATTAAGAAGAACATGCGTTTGCGGCCCAGCATGATTTATATCATTTTGATGACTTGTAAAAGTAAACACTAAGCTGTGAAGTTCGGTGTTCGAACGTGATATATTGAAATTGTACAAATACTACTTCTGTGTTTAGATCTGACCCATTTTTCCTATTATTCAGGAAAAGATCGAGACGCCGGATTTGAAACATATGTTTTTTTTTATACCTATATGATTTTTGTTGGAAAAGATTATTAAATAAAAACAAAATTACAGTAAAGTGAAATTAATTTTGTCACACTTGCAGATAGTAAAGAGGCATTTTTGCTTACTTACGGATCATTCTAGTCAATTTATTTCTTGCCAATGCCCGACACTGTTTTATGAGAAATTTCAAATCGGAATAATGTATAATTATGAGTCATATGTCATCAATATAATAAAGTGCTTCATAACTGGACTTTAGTTGAGTGAGAACTTATCATTCCAAATTTAATCGGTTACAAATATAAAGTTTATTGGATAGTCTCAAGCATACTAGCACTTGATGCGAATGTGTGATCTTAATCGTTCATTTAGATATTGTTTCATATATTTGTTTAAAATTAAAAAATATTGTTTGATTAGCATTTTAATTTTCAGTTTTTAAAATCTGGTATTTAAAATTTTCTCATAGCTCGGTTTTTTTTATGCGAAAGCTTGTTTGGACTTTGGTAACGACTGTTGAAAATTAGTTTTCAAATTTTTAAACTAAAAGAAAAATTGTTAAAAAAATATTTTAAATCTCAATATGCTGACTATTTTGTGCAATGTATATATATATTTTTTTATCATATCTCAAAATTCAACTCATCTCAACCCTCACTCTATCCACAAACCTTTTTAAAAAATTGTTCATTTTCTAGTTTCAATCTCTTGGATTATTAGAGCAAACTAAATGTACTTCGTACAATACATTTATTTCGTGAAATATTTGTTATTATAGTTTATGATTTTATAAGAAGAGTAAATATATTTTTAGAAATTTATATGAAATAGAAAAAAAAAAGTCAAGAATAAAATTTGAAATAAATGATTGAATTTTTTTATTTTTTGAATGTTAAAATAAATCACATTTATCATATACTATATTTTTATATAAAAACATTTAGTGGGATTCAAGATATAAAAATTAAGTTACGAATATAAATTGAGAATATAAAATTTAAGTATATTTATTGTTTAAATTATGACCCATATTTACTTTTTAGTTCTAGTTTGAAAAACTGAAAAGTTAGAAAAATAAGTTTTTAGAATTATTTTTGTGAAAAACTTAATTTTTGAAAGTTAAATTTAAAAAGTTGACCACCAAATATGTTTTAACTTTCTTTAACAAGTTTACGTTTTGACGTGTGAAAAGTTAGAGTAGTGATGGATTTGCTCTCAATTAATAATTTTTAATATAATTTTTTTTTGTGTAAATTTTTTTTTTATATAAAATTATTATATTTTGAGAATAAAATTATCACACTTTGGTAATAATTTACTGTAACTGATTTTAATAAAAATAAAATTTAAAATTAATAATAAATTATCCACGAATTTTATTAATTTATTCAAAATATTACAATTCATGTATATTACAATAAAGAAAATTGTTGTACAAAGAGGACTTCCCCAAGGACACGGTCCACACCCATGTTAAAAGCCCCCAATTATTCATTAAAGTGATTCCATAAGTAAATGTTGACGTTGAAACAACCTAAAAAGATGTTGTTTTTTTTTTGGGAAATTAAAAAATAATATCCACTAGAACGCCGCCAAATGATAAATACCACCACCTAAAAAGGAAAAGTTGTTGGAATTTTTTTTTTTGTGTCTACTTTGTATTGAGGGGAGTGGCTATGATGTTATGGAGCTACCAAATTAACTTATTATAAATATTTTTAAAATATATCATTAGTCCAACACAAAATCCAAAGGAAATCGTTTGCTCAAAAAATATCCACAAACTCACCTCCAGCCAAGTTTTCTGTATTTGGACTCTTATAGTATCACATGCCTTGCTATCCATCTAAACAAATCTTGTGACCTATAATTTATTATTTCTAAATTATGGTTGAACTTTCTTTTTCCGTCAATTGAGTGTTGATTGATTTACATAATTTTTGTGGAAAAATAAGAGGGTAGGGAATGAACACAAGCTAGAATGTCGAATACTATTTAAGGATATGGTGTAGCGCAAAGACTGTGTGTAAACAGACAATCACGTTGTATAGCTGCTGCATTGGGTGAGCTGCTACAATGGAGAGGGTCAACTGGTCATCCCATATAGCTTTCGTGAGGGATTTAAATATGCTCTCTATTAAGTAATATCATTCATCAAATTAACACAAAGCGCTTGTTATTGTTAGTATTATACTAAAAGCTATATTGTTATGAATTTAGTATTTTAATAATAAATATTATTTCATATTAATGAGAATCAGTTGAGTAATTTTTTCTTATTATTTTTTATTATTAATAATTAGGTATCTTATATTTTATATAGTAAATGATTAAGTGTGTACAGTACGACTTCCACGTAGAAGATTAAATCGTCGATTCCTTATGGAATATAAGTTTAACATTTACAACTTTAGATGGAATTGAACACGTCATCAATAGAGTTATAGTAATTGGTTTTAGTAGGTGTGTCTCGACTACATGGAATGGTTGAGTTCCAATTCCTTTTACTAGTACATCTTGTATGCATTAAACATGAACGTATCAAAGTAATTATTTTATACTGACTAGATAAAATAATTAACACCTCATGGTCATAGATATTGTTTATGCTCTTATTCCTAAATTGTTATTTAGACATGT
>MKEJ01077318.1:0-10859 GCA_001753735.1 Embelia ribes
TAGAAACAAAATCTAATTTAATTGATCTTATATCTATTCTAACAAATAATAGTTCCATTTTTGTTGGTTTTGAATTTTAACTATAATCGCCGTGACAGGAAACCATACTGATTCTTCTTAAATTTTCCGTTGTCTTATAATTTCGAAACTAATAAAAGCAACCAGAAGATTTGTTTCTTCTACATTGGGAGGGAATTGTCTTGGCTTTTGTTTTGACATTTCGAATATAAGTTAGCAGGTTATGCACGGTTTGACCTAATTTACATGCCTTGTTTTACAATTCAAAATTTACATCTGTTGTTCATTGGTGCATACAATGCAGGATTGATTAATCCGTGAAACTAGTTGTTCTAGTCTACATTAAAGTGGATAAACAGGAAGAAAATGCATAAATCCTGTAGAAGTAAATTTTTTGAATAATAGTGATAATCTTCAATAAGTAATTAATATTTATTTGAGAGCATCTTATGAGCTTAAAAATCTGTTTTGTGAGGTACATGAAAAAGTTGGTTTACAAAATCAATGTTCATTATTTATGGAGACAAGAAGTACAATGTGCTTACAAGCTGGAAAGAGTAGCTACAAAAAGCAACTTATAAGCACACTATCAAACAAGCCCTTGGTCCTTTATGTGCCAAACATAATCACATTACATATTACAAAAAGACAACATAAAGTAACATCAAATATTTCAAATATCTCTGTACATGATCTTCTTACTTAGTATTTTAGTGGTTCTTCGCCTTTGTGTGCTATACTGGAATCATTAACATGTTCTTCTACGCTTGTGCTTGATTTATATCTCTTCCATTATTGTACTCACTGTTCTTAGAATTGTGGTGGATTCCTAACCTTTTCTGGTGAGGATCATACAAGTGTTAATATTAAGTAACTCTTCCTTTTTAAATTTTGTCCCAGATCAATTGATAGTAAGTTAGTCATGGGCACTGGCAAAAAGTAATGATGCAACAGAATCTCTTTTAGGCTGGATGCAAAAGTTCGGTTGGTCTACCGAAATTACTCTTCTATCCTTTTTGAGTAAAGTGATGAATCAATTTAAAGTTATTTACCATAACCAACTTGTTCTGAAACTATTTATGCAAGGAAGCTTGTCTAAATAAACCCGTCATCTGCCATTGCCAAAGGCGACTTTAATGAACATGGCATTTGCAATGGTGGGTCTAGGTGGACATGCTTACTTAGGTAATAGTTTCAAACAAAGGTGGTTTTGATAACTAAGTTTGAAAAGCGGCTGCTTTTGGTAATTAGCTAATCCTTTTGTGTTCAACATAATTATACACAGAAGCTCCTAGCAAACTTTCTCTCTTCATGAATCATGACACTAGGTAAGTAAATATTAAGAGCCAAAACCGCATTAGGTAACCGTGGATATACTAAGGTACCCCTCATGAAGCAATCAGAACCCATACTTTAAGACGAATTAGGACTAGGACAGACACCTAGCAGAGACAAGTCTTCTGAAACTTGACTGCAGTTTTATTTAAGTACTTGCCAATTAGGCTATACAGCAAATTAGGTACTCGCTTGGTACTTTTGTAATGCTTGCATTTTACATTGTTATAGTGTGATAAAAATTAAAGTTTACACTGCAAATTTGTCACCACTGATTGTCTAATTTGATGATAAGAGCAACAAGTTCAGTTCTTAATTATTTAAATTACTGTTTAACCTGCATGGCTTGGATTAACGATGCTCAAAGACAATTAAATGTGTTTATAACTTAATTTTATTGATATTACAAAAAATGGTCATTATAAGAGTGTCAATTTTTTGAGATGGTTGGCACCTTGAGTTTTGATCCTATCTTGCCTACTAGGCTGCAAGTGGATTACGGCCTCCAGTGGACTAAAATCTTCAATTGCACTCCATTAGTATCCTTTTGCTTCCCATAAACTACGGAAAAGAAGGTACCGAAAAGGATGAGAATGGGACCTAAAAGGTTGCGAACTTTTCTGAGGATATGTTGATAAGTTACGTAATTGTGCTCCCATTTAGCTGGATCATGTGACAGAGAAAGCTTGATAAGAAAAATAGTTTCTTCATGTTTAAGTTTCATGCATTAGCTTTTTGTTTGATGATAGGACCTGTTCGGTTGGGACATTGGACCCACCCTACCTAAGCAAACTCCGAATACTTACAACCAAGCACAAGTCACGGGTAATCACGTTTTCTCCTCTCTTTAATGCATAATTGATTGGGTTTCTCTTACATTTTGCCGACTTTCCTTCAAAATATTGAACATGTCGTTCTACAAGAAGAAATTAGAAACATCAAGTGCCAATTAATATTTTTGGAAACCACTTTTGATTAATCTTGTCGTTCGACGATCATGTACTAAGAAGAGTAGAATCTTGGCCTACGACCAAGTTGCACAAGTCCCGTCAAACATTATCTTGCCACGTGCAAATTGGCTTGGTGTTGAGTTGCTGATCATTGATCGAAAGTTACATTACAACTTTTTGGGAATCTGTATGAAAGAAAACGAAAGCTTTCCGAATCGCATCCTACTGGGATATGGATTCCTCTTATCATCAAATCCATATTCCGTATGGAAAATGATGTATGTGGATCCTTTCCTTCTGTCTCTCTCAGGTCTTTAATCTGCTAGTGGTCCATTATTCAAGTTGAGGAATGTTGTTAACAGTTATTACTATGTTTATTTTTTGTCCGAAGAGAAGAATTGAAGAAGGTAAATATTATTTCCTGAGTCAAAATTTTAGTACATCCGTAATATTTTCCTCTTTTGACCCTTTGTTCTGTATTAGCAGTTAGTTTATAAGTTCTATGTAGAAGACAAGAATCTCTCTACGATCACGCAGGTGCAAGATTGTTGTATTTTACTGCTCAACTTTAAAACTGATTTTTTTTTTTTTTGTTATCTTGGCTGGAAAAAGTTAGAAGCTTTAAATTGAATGCATCAATATAAAAAGCTGCAACCAATTGGTATCGTATAGTACCTCTGATCTGAAAATAACTTACATTTCTTCTTGAATATACGATCTTCAAGAAGCGAAGTGGTGTAGAATAGAAAATTTGGAGTCACCAGTTTTAGAAACTTAATGAGCTTTTGTAGTTCTGCATATTATTGAGATCTGAAGCAAAATCCGAGGGTTGAAATGGATTTTAGGATTTTTGGAACTATTCATTGTTAGAATTCCAAGATGCGAAAGTAAATCCATTCCAGAGTTCTTCCAGGACGTGTAACCAGCTTTTGTACCCGATTTTGATCTTATATCAATCATACTTATTTAGGCTACTATTATCTTGTGCTCCCGTTTGACTAGCTGAGTTAAAAGAAAAAGAAAAAGAAACAGGGGTCTAATTCTTTCAAGGTGTACTACTACTTCAACCAAGGTTTAAATCCTAACAATGGTCAGTAAGAGTTACGTGGATCTCGAGGACATTCCAAGAATTCACCTATCCTAACACTATTCTTGCCAAAGCACGCTATTTCTATTGTGCAACGCTAGGACTTTCCTGGGGATAGTCATCCTATCCCTATATACTATTCTTGCCCAATCATGCTCAATTTCGAGGTTCTGATAGAATCCAGTTCATAAGTTTGATATAACCCTTATTTGTCAGCTAAGAACCCACCTAGACCCTCACAACAGAGGATCTACTTGTCAATATTTTTAAATCATTTGTGCAATAGCATAGATATAATGAACCCACGACAGCTAAAAAAAAATCCATGTCGAGTGGATAATAAGTTGCTAGCGCAAATGAGGCATGCAACGAGGATAAGAATCTATCCCTTAATGGAGCTAAAAAAAAGCATATTTGAGGATAATAGTCGAATGAAGTGACAAAATCCCACCACCAAGTTGTCGAAATATCTCACTCGGATTATGGAATCAATGGTTTGGCTAGGAGCGAAAAAAGGGGATTCTTAGGATTTTATGCTAATGTTTTCCAGCTAGTACTTGCAGTTTTCTATCAAGTTCGACTTCTACTTTAGAAGATTCAGTGGACGGTCGATGTGGGAATCGATTCTCTTGTCATCGCACTACCGAGTTGTCAACGCTACGATCCAAATTGTTTCGGTGTAAACGTACTCCAACAAATGATGCATGGATAAAACATTTAACGAGAAAATGTTTTGCATTGAATCGACCGGAGATTTAGTGAATGTTTCTCTCTTATGATGTGAATCTTGTTTTCTGTCGTGCTATTATTTCGTTTTTGAAGCGCTATAATCTAGAGAAGCAAAAAATTTCTCCAATTTAAATGTTTGGTTTACCTTGAAAATGTATTCTCAGCGGAACAAGTTTGTAAATTTATCTTTTCAGGAACATGTCTTATTTTTTCGAACTTAATATCTTTCTGTTTAATGAGGCAATTCAGTATAATAACTCCTGTCCTCCTACTCGTTTGGTATATATTTGTTAAATATATAATTGCAATAATTACATAGCTATAATTCACACTTAAAATGATAGGGTCGGTAATAATTTTTTAAAATTAATCAAACAAATAAAGTTTTTTGGCCTTCGTATTATGTTAAATTTATAATTGCAACACTTGAACAGGCACAACTCAATCTTAAAAATTAACTTGTCAGAGGACGCTGTCAATGTAATTATATATAAGGATTTAAATTTATTATTAGTCGATGTAAGATAATATTTAATAATTTTTTATCAATATTTTTTTAGTGAAAAGTTGGAAGGGTAGCTCAGAGAATTAGGAATACTTAAAAACTTTGTAAATTTAAGTTGATATTTACGTACACATTGCTAAAGACTTAAAAAAAAAATGATGTATTTTTTCAGAAACCAACAGTTGTGAAATTCATGCACGGTAAGCAAAAATGAAAAGCGCAAATGAGATCGACTGACTAATTATTTGTTAGCTTTGTGAGTTTTCTTTGTTATTACCGTCCTTATATCATATTAAATCCCAGCAATCGATTCACTTTTTCAATTTAAACCATATTCTCTTCATCCCTTTTTAAATGCAATTTTAGGTTAGAGTTATGGATTAAAAAAATTATTAATTGGACTTAATTACAGAGAAAATAAATAATATTTTATTTTACTACCCTTCATTAAATACTCAAAACATATCACTCTAACTATTTAATCTAATTAATTAATAGGAATAAAATTAGGAAGAAAAAAATAATTAATACTTTATTAGTTTTCTAAACTTACAATTGAAAAGGAATGGAAAAAAAACTAAAGTGAATTGAAAGAAATGGAGGAGTAGAAGTAAAGAGATTAATGTTCTATTTGATGGTGTAACTATCATTTACATCTCAACTTTTTCATATTTTAATTTCTTTTCTTCCCATAAATAAAAGAATATTATTTTTAATTTAGGATAAAATGCAAAAAACAATCATATAATATAGGTCATTTGCAAATAGCAACTATACACTTTGATCTTTTGCAATTGATCACCACGTACAATTCAAAATTTTCATTTGAAAACCACAAATTAATTTATTTTTTTCAATTAGCAACCACTTTAATTTATTTCCATAAAATTATTAATGGGAAAATCTCTCTAACCATACTCATGTGATTATAATTAAGTTTTGAATTTAAATTAGCTACTAAAATCATCTAAATTTAAAATTTGTTTTTTATTCAAAACTATATTTTTTTAACGAAATAGATGAGTATTTGTGAGTTTTAAACAATCATCAATGTTGATATGAGTTAAAAAAAAAAAAGCATTAATGTCATGAGATTTGTATATAGAAGACCTTTTGGTAAGTAATTTGATAAGAATTGATTAACATGTTCAAGCGAAAAAAACTTGAAGTACATGGTTGTTGATTACAAAAATTTTAAATATATTTTGGCTATTTGAATTTCTCGTACGTGATAGGATTTTTGCATTTTACTCATTAATTTATTGAAGATTCCCTGGGCCATTTTATTTCAACGGCCTTTTTTAATGATCAGGCCTTTATAAATCATAATATTAAATAAATGGAGTTTTTTAAAGAATGTGTCTTGGCCCACTCAGTAGCATGAACTCAATGCATTCAATTACTTTCTGATATCGGGCTTACAGTATTTGCATCAATTTCTCTTAACAAATTCTTTGAAAAACAAAACAAATAGATTCTATCTCTATTTTACATAATTTATATTTATTACATTCTGCATCAGATTATCTATTACATTCTCTACTTTATTAAAATATAAATTATTTGTCTTACAATTTTTTTTATTTAAAATTTACACATACCAGTACAATACATACAATTGTGATAAAATCATTTCTTTAGATTACACATTAATAAAAATAATTATTATATTTTAAATATTCAATTAATTTCTTAAAATTAAAACTTTTCAAACAAGTGTGTTGATAAAAATAATTGAATGTTATATATTATTAAAGGTGTGGTAAATTAAATGATTTCTAACGAATTCTGTGCAATTGCCATGAAGAAAAACTAGTTTGGCGAATTAAAGAAAGGAAATGAAACCCAAATTCGAGAGGAATTTGTTTTACTCATAACCAAATTTGAGAATTGGGAAAGTAAATAAAGGAAATGAGATCCTAAAAATTACCAAAATTAGTAAAAGAAAAAAGCATAAATTGTACCTAATTGAATGCCAATTGTAAACAGGATAGGGGAAAGAGAAGTTTGATGTGGGATAGTTACGGGTCGAAATGGTCGAGTTGAGTAAAGTATTTTTCTAATTAAGTATGAATCATTCAAATGACTCGGTAAGAATTGAGTCGAGTTGGCTATTTTTTTAATTGAACATGAATCGAGTCGAGCCAAATATTGCTATAATCGAGCCAAGTATTTCTCTAACTGATTATTACTCTAATTGACTCGAGTATATTTTTTTGCTTGAAATCAACTTGATAAATAGAACAAAATACTTGACTAGACTCAATAAATTATTTTACATATATTTTGTATATTATATTGAAATAATAAAATTGATTACTTAGGATAAAATTAAGGGTCAAATCTTACTAATGGTATGCGATGAAATTTTTTATTTTTAACTTATACACACACACACATATATTCTTCGAACTACTCACGACCTAAAGAGTCGACTAACTCACTATTCGAGTTTGACTCGAAATTCAAATTGAGTATACTAACCTACTCATGCACTACTCGTTTAGTTTACGAGCCGAGTTCGGACCAAGAAGTAATCGAGTCGAGCTTGAGATACTATCAAGTCAAGTTCAAAATACTCGTGAGTAGCCCTGCTCGTTGCCACCCTAGCAGGAGGCACTTCTGCATCTTCTCCTTAACTCTCTTTTTCTTTCAAAAACTATTGGGCAGTTGGAAAAAATCGTAAAAATTGTTGTATGATTTTTATCCTAAATTGGGAGGTGCTCTAATTCTAGTAAAACCATTTTTATAAATCATTGGGAAAGCAACGAATCTTGTTATGTTGATGTTTGATTTCTCCTGTGATGGTTTTTCCCCTCCTTTATCCAGCTGGAAGCAATGGGTTTTGATCGTGCGCTTGTACTCGAGGTGTTTTTCGCCTGCAACAAGAATGAGGAGATGGCTGCCAACTACCTTTTGGATCATATGCACGAATTTGAGGACTGATGAAAAAATCGCTTTTCCTTCCAAGTTTCTCATTTCTCTTTTTCTTTTTTCATTTCGACTCCAGCTTTTCATCGACTTTATTTCTTTTTCACCTTTTTTCTCCAGTTTACTTGTTTATTTTCCTTATCCCGAATGCATATACAGTTATTCCAACTCAGTTTGTGGAGTTTAATGTCAATATATATTACTATTGGTAAGGAGTTTGATTTAACTTGGTTGTCAAAAAAAAGAAAAAGAAAAAAAAGGATTGTTACGTCGCAATATTTACTTTTGATGATGTCTGGGAGGCTTGTTCTACTTTGACGGTGTGATCTTGTGGTCGTGTATACTTGATCACCTTATTTACAAGTTTTTCTAGTTTTCTTCCTAATTTCCCATAGCTCCAAAAAAAAAAAAAAAATTAAATAAAGGAAAAAAAATCTCATTTACAATAACAAATGAATTAAATACAATGACTTTTGGTCGTGTTTAAAGCCTTTAATTTATATTTCTATAGGGTCATGTAAACTTTTTGTTCTGTTGGAAACGATCTATCTGAAAACAAAGGTAAGGTTGCATACATCATACTCTTCTAGACCCTGCAATGTGACAGCACTGGGCCGTTCATAATTGTATTTTTCGTCAGCGAATATAAAATTTGAAGTTTGGTCTTTGTATTTTGGTAATGTGGATTTTTCACAAGAAAAAGTACCAAATGATAAATTGTCTATGAAACAATTCATCCAAATATAAAAAATAGGTTACTTTTTAGCACTAATTCTTGAAAAATTCCATGCTCGCAGAGTCAATCAAAGTTGTCGCCACTTTGATGAGATTCTAAGGCCTGTTTGGATAGCATTATGTTTTCAGTTTTCTGTTTCAAAAGCTTTTAGTTGTTAGCTTTTAAGAGTTTACTTTCAAAAACTGAGTTTTCTCGTAAGAGTAATTCTGAAAACTCATTTTTCTAACTTTTCAATTTTTCAAATTTTAGACCATATTTTAAACAATAAATGTACTTAAACTTTATATTCTCAATTTATGTTTTTAATTTAATTTTTCTATCTTAAATCCTACAAAAGAATTTTTTTTATAGAAATATAATATATGATGATTGTGATTTATTTTTATATTCAAAAAATAAAAATAAAAAATTACTCATTTATTCTAAATTATATGTTAGTCTTTTTTTTTAAAATTTAAAATATCATAAAAATTTAACTACTTTCCATAAAAGCATAAACTATGATAACAAATATTTCACTAAATAAATGGTGTACATGGAATATGCTTATTTTACTCTAATAATTCAAGTGAGTAAAGGTAGAAAAAAATAATTTGTTGAAAAGTTTTGTGGATAGAGCGAGGGTTGAGATTAGTTGAATCTTGATACATGGTTATTGATAGTTTGTAGTGCTTCAACTTACTATTACCTATATTTTTTATGTTTTTAAAATTATATATATATTTTTTATTTTTTGTGTATAATATATTGCACAAAATAGCTAGCATAGAGGTTAATTTTATATATATATATATATATATTTTTAGTTTTAGAGTTTGATAACTAATTTTCAGGTGGTGTTGCCAAACAAGTTTTCACTTGCAGAAAACTATTAAGCTATGAAAAAATCTCAAATACCAGCTTTTAAACACTAATCGTTGATGATTCATTATTAAGTTTAATTTTTTCCTACCCATGTTTCCATACTTTAAGTTTTCGTAAGCAACATGCAAAAATAAATAATTTATTGGAGATGAAAAAATTAGAAACACTTATCCCAAAATAATGTAACTTGGAAAAGCAATACTAACAATAATGAGAGGTAAATATTATATGAACTTCAAGGAACAAGAAAAATTTAATAAATGAGTTTAGTAACAAATACTACCTCTTTCCACTTTCCAAGCAAATTGCAGCTTCCTATAATTTCAGAACAAAATTAGATTTTAAAAACTGGGAATAGCAACAATAACAAGCTATATAATGGGAGCTCCAGTTGAGCCCTTAATGGAATTTTGAGTTTAAAATCCACTATCAACAGTTTCTGTTTGAAAAAAATAAAATTTGTCATCTAAAATTATAAAATATTTTTTTCCAACTTATTATACATAATTATTACAATAATATTTTAAGAAATTGTATAGAAAAATTGGCTTAAACCATTTCTAAAACATTTGATTTATGTAAAAGAAATGGCATTCTAAAAGCCAAATTTAAAAATAAATGAGAAAGATTGGTGTGAATGCTCCGAACACTAGCATTAATTTACATGCATCTTTTTATTTTAATTTCTAAATTCGGCTTCCTTAAAAGTTATTTTTCTTTCAAAATAATTTTATTTTTAAAATTGTTCACACCGTTCTTTCTATAAAACTTATTAAATAGTTTTTGAAATAGTTATATATCATATCATAAAATGTAAAATATGTTTTCACTAACCTCATCCAGGATTTCATAGTTTTGGTGAAAAATATTATTCTATAATAGATAAATTATTAAAAAAATATTTACCAGTAAAAAACTAATACAACCTTTTAGAAAAATATAAATCACTTTTTATCAAAAGATTTCTTATTTGAGAAAGTAAATGAGAGAAATGCACCTCACTGTTGTGAATTGTACTAAAAAACATTCTCATTTGAGATTTTAAATGATACAAATCAATCAATTTGGAAAAAATGGTATGAAGGCACAGCTATAATTAATAATGCAAAGACAATTTCAAAAGCCAAACAATTAGAAATTCAAATACCTCTATCTATTGGGTGGACATTCTTCCTCTCTCTCTCTCTCTCTCTCTCTCTCTCTCGCTACAAACCTCCATCCATGTTCTCTAAATTCACAAATGAATTTGGGTTTAAATGGAGAGAGATGAATGAGATGACTGTTGAGTATGCAAGCTTTATTAGGAGGGATTTGCAAAACTAAAGATAAACTAATGGATTTTTGTCAGAATTAAAACTTAAAATAACTTTTATCTTAAAAGAGATTAAGACAAAATTATCGACAAATACTTAATTATTTAAAGTTAAAGAAGCATCAATTATCACCAAATGATTCCAATTTGCGAAATTGAAAGCGACAAAAGAGACTTAAGTGAGGGGCAGGTTGGCAGGGATGAAGGGTGTCCGCTCGTTTATTTTTAAATGTCGGATTGAAATTAAAAAAATATATAAATTTTATTTTATAAAATTTAATTTAAAATAGCCAATTTTAAAATAAATGATCAACATACACTGGGCATGGATTGCCTACAGCCCGCTCGATCCAATCAGAAGGAGTGGCCGTTTCAAAATTTAATTGAAAAAA
>MKEJ01077332.1:0-10104 GCA_001753735.1 Embelia ribes
TTTTAGCATAAAAATACAAAAAACTATATTTCATTATATTTTTATTAATTTTTATTTGATTTTGTATAAATATGTACTCGTCAAATTTTTTATAAGTTTTCTACTAGTATCCGAATGTTTCCTAATCGTTAACTTGCATTTTCTACCTGTAATATTTGAATTTTCAAAAGGTTTCGCCTGGATACATGAAATGGTTTGGACACTATCTATAATTCATTGACGATGATCGATGAATATCACGTGTGTAAAAGATTAGCTGATAACATAATCTGACGTGGTATTTATTGATTGAAAATGACATTCAATTATGGTAGTAGTCTATTTAAACATAAATTTACCAAATTAGAAACTAACAAAAGCATGGTTTTCTTATCATCCTGTACAAAAATGAACACATACAACACAAAAATATACATAAATCTTTTCTTTTTCCTTCCTTTAGGCAAACTCATTGTAGTAATCCTTTCAAAAAAAGCTCGACCCAACTCTCCCAATCTTTCTCCATGTCCACCTCGTGTAACCTTGAATAACATAATTCTCACTTCACGCAATCACCCTTGAATCATCAAATCTTTCATGCATAAGACTGGTTCCGCTGTCAATTTTTGCTTCAACTTCTTTTAAACTACAATTTTTCTGTTTTCACGCTTCCATTCCTACTCTGTGACCTAATTACTTAGCGATCACCACAAAATTAGAATATTTGCACTGTGTCATTCAGACAAGTGTTATCAGAACCATACCGTATCGGTCAATTGAACCAGTTCAACTGAGAATCGGTGCTTGGTCCAATTTGATATGTTTACAATATCAGATGAACAATTGAACGGTCAAATTTTGACTAAACCAGTGTTATTTTCAAAAACCAGTGAACCAACAAATACCGGTGAACCGCATAAACCATGCGGTTCACAACATATCTATTTAAAAAAACCAATTTGACTATAAATAATTTCATAAACTCTTATCTTAAATAATAATTTTAGACTTTTTTTATAAAATTTAGGATTTGAATGTTTCCTAAATAATATAAGGTTAATATCAATAGTCATTGATGATAATATTTCTTTTTTTTTTTTAAATTCCAAAAAAAAAAAAAAATAGTCTATTTAGAATTTTAGCAGATTCAATAAATTTTGGTAATGATATTGGTACATATTGAAATGCATTGAGTTAGAATAAAACCAATGGAATATAAGAGTTCAAACTATTTTGTCTATATTTAATTTTGCTTAATTAGTTGAAAATTATTTATGTTTTTTCCGCGATTCTAGTCTTGGTTGATATGTTACTTTTATTTTTCTATCCGGACATGTGATTTAATTAATAATGGAAGAGACTTCAACTTTCTGCTTCTAATTTTATGTGAATATCATTTATTTGTTTAATTAAAGATGCTATGATATTAATATTATTTAACCAAAAAATCTAATGAACTAGTTGAACCGCGGTTTAACTGTTGAATCGGTGAACCAATTCCTTGACCAGTTCATTATCCAGTACAGTTTTGATAACAATGCCCGTATCTGAATATTGCTTCTGAAAATTTTCCTTAATATTTGAAAAAAAAAGCAAGTTTAATTACCCTTAAGAAAAATCTAACTAGATAAATTTTTTGTTATTAAAGTATATAAGTGACTTACAGTCGAACCAGTCTCATGGTGCAAAAGGAAATGAAAATAAGATCATATCAAGGATATAAGCAAATGAGTACATGAAAATATAAGCTTCCGAAAAAATCCTAAACTCGGGATGTCCTAAGCTTTTGATCAAAGAGGCGCTGCAAGAGATAAACTTGGAGGACGCTCGCACCGATCAATGCAGCCGATTCAAAAATTGCCTTCTGCACCGCCCTTCGGCTCATTACCTCGTTCACTATTTCCCATGTCATGAAAAAATAAAAGAAGAGAATATTCACTGAACAAATTTAGTAAGGAAAAAACAAAAAGGGAAGATAGAACGAAAATAACAAAGTTTTATTGGATATATGTTAAAAATTCTTGCATCACATAGTTTCTTCTTTTCGTCCAACAGCAAAATTTCCATTGTATTGAATAAACCATGTATCAATAGAGATATAGCCAAATTTTACAATTAAAAAAAAAAATAGAGAGTTACAAAAAAAAAAAATAAAAAAAAATAGAGATATAGCCAAAATTTCCAAAATTTTCCCTCTCGGGAAAGCCCCCGAAGAGCAAAGAGATTTACAAAAGAAATGTTTAAATTCTTTAGCATACTATTTTACTCATAAACAAAATTTTAAGTTTTATGTAGTATTTTTGGGAATTCAACACGGAGTTTATGCTATTTGGCTTGAAATTCATGATCAGATCAAAGGAGTAAGGCAACCCTTGTACAAAGGATACAACCTCCTCCAAGAAGCTTTAGACACAACTAGATTTAAAATAGGACTAACTTTTATTTGTCCCTTTGTCTTAGATCATATCAATAACCAATAAATTACTTAGTTGGCAATCAAGTTTGTTTTCTAAATTTTCGTTGTCATCAAAATGGAGCATTAGTTGAGAAGGGTACCTATGGCCTGCCGATCCCTTTGAGCTTCTAACCAATGTTGCTCAAACTGGATATTATAAAGAGCCTCTTCTAACTTTGAAATTTGTTCCAACAGGGGGTTGAAATGCTCTACAAATATTCACCATAAAAAAATAAAAAAATTATACATTTTCATCCTTTAATCTCTCAAAAGAAAAAAACACAATCTCAGATTAAAGAAAGAAGCCAAAAAATACTAAATTCGAACGGTATTTGCTTACCGTCCTTCGCGTGCTGATCAAGGTGTCCAAAGTGGCCAACATGTAAGTCGAAGTCTATCGTTTCCTGATAAGGCGACTTGTTCCTAAAGCAGAACCTATGGAGGCCCTTATGAGCAGCCGCAAAATCGTACCTTTCGCTAACCTTGTCGTACAATTCGTATATACTCTCACCGGAAGGCCCCTTAATCTGAAAATTTTGCAAGAAATGGCACAACTCTTTAGGAAAATTACCCAAATTAACTATTTCATGAAATCATAATCAAAATATTGTAAGTTGTGAACTAACTGAATTTTCATTTGTACAGTCACGAAAAACGAAATCACTCTAATGTTAATTGTTGCCGACGATGACTTCCTTCCCGTATGAATACCAAAATCGGAAAGTTTAGTATTAGAAATTAGGCATTCGCATTTTTCGCCCGTGTTAACGAAAGGAGATTTGGAAGTTAAAGAAAGAAGCCATAGCCAAAAAAATGCATTTCTCGATAACTTATAGAAAATTAGAACAAAATGAAATGGAACAATAACAAAAATATCTGAACCCTAACAAAGCGAATTAATCGAAGAGAACATACAAAATTTTCTCATTCAATCATAATAGAAATTGATCAACAATAACAAAAACATAATAAACAAAACAAAGCAAAACTCTTAGCTATAAAGTGAGGAAAACTTTACCATAAGGTCAACACCTTCGTCGCCGTAATGCCACGCAGTGTCAGTCTTGATCACGACAAACGAGACGTGGATCGTGTCGCCAACGTACTCAACATCATGAGTGAAGCACTCTTCTCTGTCTATCACTAACCTTATCCCGATTGCTCCTCGTGCAATCCACATAAATGATAATGTGACTATTATTACACATCTCATTGTGCAAACATCCATCTGCAAATAACGAGACCATCAACATATACAGAAAGTAAATCGATATAATCACGGATATAAAAGAACTGGAACTATACGTACACCTATTCGGTTATATCAAAGGTGGTAATCCTATTTTTAGGAACATATCAACGCACGTGATGCAATGAAATAGGTGTTTGTACAGATTCTGTCCACATTTTCTATGTATATATCATTACTTTATAATTCAATGTTTTGAACAGTTGCAACGAAATAGATGCAATATTGCAATTTCGGGGTGTAACAAACGTATTAGAGAGTTGCAAAAATCGGATCCATATGCAGGTGCTTTGTAGAGAGAGATGAGAGATTTACCTAGGAGAAATTTTGTGTGTGTCAAGTTCTGAGGAAATGTTTTATAAATTGGTGAAATGATCCAAAATATAGGAAATGAGTTTCAGATTAACGGTTTTGTTGCTTCAACCGAAAAGGCCGGTTGTTTTCTTACCATCTGAAATGTAATTTAAGCAATATCAATTAAAAATGATAATAAAAATAGGCTTTTAGGGCAACGCTATAAACCACCATTAATGCACAAATATACCAATTTTTCACAAACTGGTGCAATTTTTTATTTTTATTTTTAAATGTAAGAAAAGTATATTTAATGCATTAAAACTATTGCCCGCTCATATTTACTGGAGAGACGAAAAATTACGAGTAGACTTAGTAAATTATAATGAATAGTATTACTAGTGTACATTGCTTAGGTTTAAAAACCATCACCTCGTTATTTATTTTTCATAATCTTTAGTTGCTAGATTCAGCATTGTTATCGACTCGTATCCCTGCATAGAACTTGGGCATTGAACCTGAATTCTTATTCCCTTTTTTTACGCAACAATACTTTGCCCAATGTACATATGTAGATGGCCTTTACGAGATAATTGAGTGCACAAAATTTTCGAATTACGATAACTAGAGAGGATATTTACAAGAAACAAAGCCATGACCCTCAAGTTACAATAGAAGCATGCATGGCCCAATCTATAATTATATTACCAATTTTAGCCAGCCATTATATGATAGATGGCCTTTATTATTGTCAACATATATGCATACGAACATATATTCAACCTCACTTTTTTTTCTACAAGCATAACAACACAGAGAAGCATAGACAATTGTGATTGACAGCAACCGAAGCTGTTTTTGTCGATCATTTCGATATGGTTACAAAAATTCAAGTTCATAGACAACAAATTTAGATTGCCTCCGTTTTACTACCTCCAGTGGGAATAACAAATCAATTGCCTCAAAATGTATGACAAATAACATAAGAAATGTTCGCAAATATATCATCAAGACGAAAACATTTCTCTTCACAAGCTATACATTGTTTCAATGTTACATTGTATAAAACAGAACTTAAATCAGGCGCAATCAATTCAAAATTGTTACTTGGCAGAACCTCCAGTAAATCATTCATCCCACACTTGGCAATATCATAAACCATTCAACGATATACCTTCTCCTCCCATATACATATGTACCCATACGAGCTAGAGATTATTTCTCCTAGTCAAACCAAACGGAAATTACCTGCTATACCGAGGCTAACAACTGAAAGGAAATCGAAATCTAAATTATTAAAAGCTGTGTACACCTTATCAACTATATTCAATCGCACGCCAACAATTTCTCAAACAAACTATTTATATTTGAGACAACTAAAAATCAAGACTTGAGATGGATAAGTTATCCAAAAAAACACGAGCTTGTTTGATTGCACTTATAAGCTCCAATTTTTCAATTTATTTGCTTAAAAGTTAAACAGTGTTTAACTTAGTCAAAAATAAGCTAACTTATTTGCTTAAGAGTTGCATCCAAATGAAACCATAATCACAATCAGGGGGAACCCAGAACAAAACAAGCAATAATATCCTTCCAAAAAAGGGTCAATGGTGGTGGTGGAAAGTAGATGAGAGAAAACAGCTAAAAGTTTTCTAAACTAAACTAAACAAGACAGCTTACACTTGTTAATCCAATGGCAATGCTCCATATATAATAGAATTCGCAAATTCCAGCAGCTAACATTGATGAACAATTTGCCTGTCATGTTCGGCTAAGAGCTTCTACTAGCCAAATGACGCGCCTGTTTATGTACTTGTCGAGAACAAAAAAAACTGTTAAGCTAGGAAGCCTAGAACCTTGGCTTGCAATACAGGCCCGTTTTTATAAGTGTATCACAAACCGGAGCAGTAATATAAGAAACTATATTACTAGAATCCAACTGATCTACGGAACTAATCTTGATCATTGAAAGAAAAAACAAAACAAAACAAAAAAAACTAAGCTGTTAAAACTTAAAAGCATGAAACTAGAACTCACAAAAGTAGGCCAGTGATATCAGTATAACAAATCCTATATAGATGAAGGAATAACATGCCAACAACAATCTAGATCAAACCCCAAGCAGTAGCACAACTTCAACTAACAGTTCTAGCTAAGACAAATCGAGTCCGACTAAAACAGAGTTACAAACATAACTAGCTTGATAATCTACTAGCTCGATCATCTAGATCTGGCTTCTAATCCAAAAGGCGATGGAAAGAAACTTAGGGTCCTGATGATCTTCTAGACTGTAAATCTTGCAATAAGTGCTTATGAACTTGAACCTGGATGTGCAATAACCTGAAAAAAGGATTATCCCGAGCAAAAAAGCCCTAGGAGAAAAGCTTAGCATAATAATCTACCTCGCATAAGGATGGTATCGACCACCACCACTATAGCCTCCCCTACTTCCATACATACCAACTGTTCCACCGTAGCCAGCACCCGGTGCAGAATCATAACCACCACCACCAGGTCCATAGCCACCATAACCGCCACCTCCAACACCACGCCCATACGAACCTAACCCACTTCCACCATATCCCCCACCATAGCCTCCACCACCATAAGAACCAAATCGACTAGCATAGCCTAGTGAAGCCTCTCCCCTGTAACCCATGTAGTCGTTTCCGCCATAATCCCCATAACGGCCCCCAAATTCGCTACCTCTACCACCATAGCCACCATAATCACCAAACCTACCACCAGGTGCTCCTGGGGTCCTATACGGACCAGGGGCAAAATTGCCACTATCATAATCACTATAGGAGTTGCTAAACCCACGGAAACTATCGCCATATCCGCGGCCCCTAGGACCACTACCATGTGCAGTAGCAGATCCTGGGTTCGAGGGTTTCTTTGGTTCTGCCTTCTTGACCTCAACCTACAACAAAGAAGTAAGTTAACCTAGGGTATTCATGTGCAAAATATTTCAATAGCTAGATAAAAACGTCAGCCAAAGAAATGCAATTAACTTTTGTGGAAAACCTATACTGTAAAATAAGAACCAACTGTAGTGTAAAGACATTGGAATAGAACTATATAATGAATACAGAACATATTGGATCTATATACAATGGATATCTTGCTGATCCAATGGTTGACTAACCTTTGAGCCTCCCATGTCAATCATATTGCCATTGACCAATATATCATCGACGACTTGCTCACTGTCAAAGATAACAAATCCAAAACCCCGTGAACGGTTAGTCACGTGATCTCGTATGATCTCTTGTTCCACTACCTTTCCATACTTTGAGAAGAAATTCTTAAATTCATCTGCATTACAGTTTTAAAACAGCCAAAGAAAGGAGTTGATTAGAAACGGGTTTTAAAACCACAGGAACAACCAAAAACTATCCAGATAACTCAATCTAAAAGTTCAACATCTCCAAGTCTTGCAAAGAATAAGAGGGTATATTCTCATACCTTCAGTCACAGATGTTGGTATCCCTCCAACAAATATCTTCTTTGTTTTGAAATCCTTTGATTCAGAAGCACCTTTTGGAATTGTTCTTTTGATCTCAACCTGATTAAAAGAAAAAGTTGCTAATCAGAACAATTTCAGGTAAAAATACCATCAGAAACTATAATATTTGAAATTCGTTTATTTGGGAAAAAGTATCTCATCCTCTACAATCTAAAAAGTGAAAACAATCCATCTAGATTATTAGTGCAACCAATCTATGCTAGAAGCATTTTATATCAGAATGTTTAAATAAAATATTATGGGAAACTATACTACCACTTCATTCCCAGCAAAGTTAATTCATGCATCGAATAGCTAAACTAATGATCTAAAATGTCATCTGAGGTAGACGTCTACTACTAATTCCAAATGAATAAGGTGCGATAATCTAATCAATATGCTCAGCATTCCAAACATTGAGCTCAGACCACATGTTATTTCATTCATTTTGTTTTCGTAATGCAATATATTCTAGTTCGCAAGCGTGAGATGCAGAGGACTTATTTAATTTAAAATCAATTATATAATACATATATTATATATATAAATAAATAAATAAAATTATATTATTATGTAATGTATATATAAAGAGACGTTCTGACAGCGCACTCAAAATCGTGTATTTTCGAAAATGACGCTATCACCCTCCGGCTCCCTCTAAGCGAACTGCTGACCTAGGGTATACAGTTATTCCAAAAACAATGTCATTCAAAATAGCAATAATCTGACACAGTAGAAATAGCATAGATGGAAAAGGAAAAACTGCAAAAACACTTTAACACCAACCTGCTTGCCATTGATGATATGTGTTTCAGCAATGACAGTGTCAACAACCGACGGGTCAGCATATGTGACAAACCCAAATCCCCTGGGCCTACCAGTGTCCCGCTCTTTCATGATAACTGAGTCCGTTATCTCTCCATACTTCCCAAAGTACTTTGTGAACTGATCTGTACCACCACAGCCACCGCCAAAATCACAATAATTCAAATTAATGGTTTATCAAGAAGCAAAAAGGAAAGAGTAAAAGTTTCCATATAAATAGAAACTCCTTGCTTTCTGCAGATATAAACCCTAATGTTGAAATACAAACATACTCATTGATGCCTCAACATTTTAGCACCGGATGACTGAATCCACCCAAATTTCTAATGGGATGAAATCATCGCAGCACTAATACTGATTAATAAAAGGTTGGAACACTTTCTACAACAGATGTAATGCTTTAGCGCTCATTAACTATGAACAGTCATGTTAAAATAACTTCAACTTCAGAATTTTTGTCAAAAAACAAGGAAAAAAAACACTTTTTCACCCAAACTTATGGTCAGAGTGGGTTTCGAAACCTGCATATTTACATATTGATACCTCAATCCTTGCAAAAATGGCCATGTTTGGTACCTGTTGAAGGATCCGTGCAAACCCCACATGGAATGAAAATGCTGTGGATACTAAATTACTGATCAACAAAAGGTTCAAGATTTAAACCCACTTAAGTTCCAATTAACTTGAACATAAGAAATTCCCACCTGCTTTTCTCCTATAATTCTAAATTTGGCTTTCTAGAAAACCATCTCTCTTTCATAAACCAGTTTTTTTTCTCAGAAATCCTCTACACTAAAAATACTTGAAATAAGTATCTATGATATGGTAAAATGTTAAAATATGTTTCCCCTAATCTTAATTAAGGTTCTATATTTTTTGGTGGGGGAAAAAATAATATTTAATTGATAAATTGTTAATAGTAGATTTCCTCGCTCAAAAACTAATTGAAGTATTTCTTCTATGATTTGTAAGAACAGAGAAATATGGGAACAATGACATGGGACATTTTTCATCCAATATTTCTTATTTCAGAAATCATATGAGAGAATACACCATTTGTACAGACTAGCGTGAATGCTTTAAATAAACACATAAATTCAATTAATATAACATCTGGTTTCTTTACTCATGGGAAATTGAACTAAGACAAATAAGTATCTACCCGAATAAAGTGGTTTATTTGATTGCAGCTTTTAAATAACAACAGTTAGTTTTTTTCAGACTAAGGAATTTAGCTTTGAAACCAACTTTTAAGCCAAAAAAACAAATGATGTAAGAAGCTACAATTAAACAAGTCCTAAAACTAGGGCCTGATACTCTTTTTCAGTAATAACTTAAAACCATTAAGTACCCATTAACAAGAACACAAATTAGACGACTTCACAAATCTTGAACAAAATAGATAAAAATAGGTCAATTATCATACTTCCATTAAAACATGTAAATTCAAGTATTACTTCGCCGCCCCTCTTTCTTCAAGATTTAGGATTTGTTTGTTACCAGCTTATAAGCAATAAAAGCTATAATATTTCAGATTATGAAAAAAGTTGGGCGTATCAAACTTAAAGCTTCCAATTTACTTGGGTAGAAGCACACACACACACAAAAAAATCAGGCCATGACGGGTGCTAAATAGGTTTCTCTCGGATCACCGTTTTCTCGGTAAACGTGTCGCGCGATTGTGAAAATTTTCCGGCATTCATATATTATTATTTCTAAAATATATGTATCTTTACGTGTCTTCCAAAAACTTAATTTTTACCAAAATAAACCAATTGGTATTTATTTCATTTT
>MKEJ01077334.1:0-17531 GCA_001753735.1 Embelia ribes
AATAAATGAATGGGATGCGTCCATGTCAAACAGAACATGTATATATGAAGAATATAATAACAATATACCTCGAATGATGGACGTTTCTGCTGGAGTGGCTGTGGTATCTTGTAGTGTATACAGACATACCGGTGTTGCTGATGCTAGAGTGGGTGCAGCAATTTTGTTCCTGCCTCTCTGTTGACCACTGCGACTTTGTGTTACCCTCAACTGAACTGGTCCAACCTGTTGCACTGGTGGTGTAGTACGAGATGTCTGACCCTGAGCTGTTACCCCCCGACAAACCTTTTGTGTATGTCCCATACTACCACAGTTATGGCATCTGATCGTTGGGCAATATTTAAGGATATGTCCCTCATTTCCATACCTGTTACAGGTCTTTTGTCCCCCACCAACTGATCTTGCCCACTAATAAAAGGCCTCTGTCCCTGCATCAATTGTCATGGTGTTCTGCCATTTCGACCTCTCTTTCTTCTACTTTGATTGTTCTGTTGTCCCTGATACTATTTCCCTTGCTTAGGCCTTGTACCCCGATCCCTCTTCTTATCATGTGCTCGTCTGGTCTTAACGGTCAATGGTCTCCTATTCATCGGCCTCCTGTACAGCTTCATCATATATAACCGGTCTCACCGTTGTCACCACCCAATAGATTCGAGTCCTCAACCCCTTCACAAATCATTTCACTCTATTCCCTTCGGTTGGTACGTAAGCCTTAGCGTATTTTGCCAAAGCCATAAATTTTGTTTAGTACTGCATAACTGTCTGAGATTTCTGTTCAAGCTGTAGAAAGGCATTTGGCTTCCCATCTTGGTATGATTGAGGGCAACACCTATTTAGGAAAACTTCCTTGAACCTTTCCCATGTAAGCTCCCCAATGTTGTATAGCTCCGATAACCCCTTCCACTATTCAACGGCCTCATCCCGCAAGAACCGCGGTGTTGTTCATTCCATAACCAGTTTATCTGTCAAACCCAGCATACGAAAGCAGTGCTGCATGTTGGACACCCATATGTCCGTCCCCTCTGCATTAGCACCCCCTCTAAAAATAAGAGCGTCCGTTTGACAATCTCTTTCTGTGTCCGAATAACCTAAGCCCCAACAGATTGATTGCCAGGTTGATATATCCCCATGGTCTCGAGAGTAGTCCGTACCACCACAGAGGTCTGTTGGACCATTATAGTGGCTAACTGCTATAGGTCCACCAGCACAGGTGTCGGAGCAACCCTAGTAGCTTTTGTCGCTCGCCCAGGGCAAACGGGATCACTCCCTTGGCCTTCTTCTCTTCTCTTCTCAGATCGAGTGAGTTTTGCCAAGAGCTGACTTCTTCCCTTCTCTCTTCTTCTCTCTCTGTGAACGTATGGATTAGAACGTATGTTGTAACAGAGAGAAGAAAAAAAGGGAAAACAATTAAATTTCCGTTCCAGTTTTAATTAATTGCAACATAATCTCCTAATTTCATTAATTATTAGAAAAAACACCTTTCACAAATATATGTCAAATTATCTAAATGCAAGTTTGGACTAGAGGAGGTAGATTATTTGAGACATTATTTTAGTTGCAGGGGTTCAAGCAGATTACTAATGTACAAGTAGAGTGGGAAGGCCAGGATCATGATGCGACCGCTTAGGAAGTTTGGCATCGCATTCAGTACCCTTATCCCCACCTTGAGGACAAGGTAGTTCTTCAAGGGGTGGGAAAATGTGATGAGACTTCAGGGTTGACCTCACAAAGCACTGGGAAGACAGATGAGTGAAGTTGAGAATAGATACAAATCGTTTTGTGATCTACATGTGCTCGTATTTGAAGAAGAGAAGTTAAACCCAGTAGTGTATGGAAATGATACTTGCAAGAGATGATGAAACATCAAATCAAATACAAGTGAGAGAGTGAGATTGAAGATAAATTATCAAGGGGGATAAAGGAAGGGAGTACTTTTATGAGATTGCCAGAGGAAGATGGTATCCCTAGATCCCTTGTTCTTCATTAAGAGAGAGATAAAAGAGAAGGAAGAAACTGGGAGTAAGAACAACACAGTCAAAGTTGGAGATATGAACCTGTTTCTCACATGGTGTGAGGAAAAGTAACTCATTACTGGATGATTGGGCTCACATGGATATAAACAGACACCAGATAGATTGGCCCATTGGTAGTCCATTAGAATAAGGCCATGAGGCCCATAAACTACAGTATAAGTAGCTAAGAGTGGTGTTAATTTAGGGCAAGCCGGTTTTAAGCATCTTCTTCTTTCTTTAATAGCACTTTAGCGTTTATTTACATTGTGATTTTCTTGTAATTTGAAGGAGGACTAATATATCATAAAATTGCCTCTAATTTGAAGGACTAATATATCAGAAAATAAAAAAACTCTGCAAAATTAGAGGCATTACTACTACACTTCTTGTATAATACCATATGATGAAAAACATAGGCACACTTCTATACTAGCATTTGCACATGCACTCTGTACACCTTGGGTGCCGATATATGCTTTTCCCATAGCCTCTCACACGCATTCTTTGAGATTCCTGTATCATTTTCCTTATTCTGTTTTCAAAAACACCCCATTGTATCGTGCTGTTCTCGGACAAAATTGCTGCAAGCCTCTTCTTGCTTGGCATCAATGTGGGAGCATGGCCATCACCGTGGTAGGCTCGAAAACCGTTAACGAGGGATGATAGTTGGCTACCTGAGTCCGTCATTGCAAACACGTCAGCAGCTGCACACGCAATGAAGTCTAGTGCCGCAAGCTGTACAAACACAATAGTCTCATACTTTAGAAATTTTCTTTCGGAAAAAAGAAAAACACAATAAGTAGCTTATAGTTTTTTGGACATGATATTGCCTGCCCTAAACCATTCCATCCATTATAAGTCCGTGAACGAGACTAAACCGCTTAATCTTTTGTCGCTATAGTTTTCATATATTAGCTTATCCTTCGTTGCTATAATTTACATACATTAGCTAATCCTTTCTAATAGTTTATAGGGTTATCATGGGATTGATGTTCAAAAGAAGATTGTAGATTACCTATTGCTAAAATTTGTTAGGATACAGTTGCGTTGCCAAACGATTATAACAGCTCGTCTGCTTTTTCTCTCAAATTTGGTAAATCAAGTTCTAAGTGAGAAAGAACTTCCTTTGTAACCTAATGCCCCACTGCACTAGTGTGTCTGGCCCAATCAGTAATTTAGTAAACCGAAAACACACAAAAAATAAGAAAATTACTCATTGTACTTACTACTAACTCTCTTGCTTTGTGCCGCATTCATTGCATAATCACATATGGTTAATTCATATGAATCAAGTACGAATCTTCGTTTTCAATAAGTCAATCGAGAATATCTTCCGCTCAACACAGTCGGAATGCTTGCCTACTTGCACCATTTCAGGTAAGTTTTTTGCCTATTTGCTTAAAATGATCATTTTGCTTGTTGTCTAAAATTAGCTAGAAGGTTTAAGCTGGAATGGTGAATTTTTATTCCAATTTTGGAAAAATCCCTTTCTAGTAGCTTGAAAGCTACTACAAAACAAACTAAATGTCTTTGTAGTACCTTGGTATTCATTGTTAAAACTACAAGATTGAAGCATATAGTTTACCTTTGAAGAAAATTTCCGGAAAGGCTCCAATTCACTGGGAGTGAGAAGACGTTCCTTTGATATCGTGTTCGGATAGAGACTAGTAAGCGGATGCATTCTAGAGTGCCCACTGTATATATGGGAGCCGGCAAGGTATATGAATGCTTTCCTTTCGACTCCGAGTCCAGCAAGAACAAGGGCTGCTTCTTCTGGTGTCAATGGGCATCTTCCCAGCATTCTTAATTCTGCTGCGGAAATCGGCCTACAGAGTAATCAACTCGACATTAATTTGTACTGAAATTGCAACTCAACTCTTCGAATTTGATCAACAGAAGCAATACATGGATATGGTTGCTTACTTTCGCTATTTATTTTACTTTTGTAGCTTGGGAACTCAGACTGAAAAGTGGATGATATTATTCTGTATGCATGAATTTTTGGTTCAAAAATCGCAATTTCATAACATCAGCAGCAAAAAGTACTATTGGTGTTATTCCTTTTCAGTTTATAATACTAATTATAAACTATTAAGAAACCCCAAGAAAATAGCTCGTTTAAGGGGCTTACTTGGACTTGTTCAATCGTTCAAGAAGCAGGGGAAAATGAGATGCTCGGTAATCTTCAAGTTCTTTTCTCTCATTTTCTCCACCTCCGAATTCACATCGAGAGTAGGCCACCATATCTATTTCGAATCTCAAGTGTAGAGCAAGGTACCTTAATGCGTCTCTAGGATCATCCTTAGCTTTCGATGATTCATATTCGCTGAGGTTTCCAAGTAGCTGCTTTTCCAAATTATTTTTAGGGGAATCATATTTTCTTATCCGCTTGATTAATATCGAGCCAATTTTTTGAATTTCTGGCACAAATCTCAAGGCGTGAAAGTTACATTTACATCTCAATCTCTGCAATGTTTAAAATTCGTTCTGAATATCAAAGTCATAAAGAATTGGTGAGCATTGCGCACGACAAACTAAAAAACCCTTATTCTACATTCTTGAATAATAACAAAAGACATTTCACTGTTATATAATGACAATATTAAGAACATGAATACAAGTGATGCAAAAACACATGCAATATGCATAAAGACGTGAGGATTAAAGGAACAAATGAGCAAGTTGCTTTGGATAGGAGCGAGTAACATCTTAAAGCTTTGCATTAATGTCCCATCGTGATATCTTATTTTGGTTTCATCCAACTGATTCAAATTTATCGTATTTGAGCTTTGGCTGATGATGGTGATACTGACAACGTTAATAAGCTGACCTGAAGTTGAGAAGGTATTGGATCGAAGCCGAGGCGATTTCCATATCCAAGTAAATGAATAACTCCATTCTTCAGAAGGCGAGGAAGTACGATCCTGTTGTAATCAGCTGGTATCGCTTCTTTTGGAAGATCAGAATCTGTAATCTGACAACATTTTGAATATAGCAAGACCTTGGATGAAAAATGTAGTTCTTTTCATAGTAGAAACATGGAAAACTTTCAAAAATAAGGGGGGGAAATCTGAATATATATGCAAACGATGAATAGCATTAACGTTTTCCCCTTGAAACGTTCAAGTTCGGAACCATACCAGACTACCGATTGCTTTGAAGTCGAGTGATTTTAAATCCGGTGGCAGCTCCTTGACTATTTTCACTTCATCCTTCAATGTGTTGATGAAATGCTTCTCTTGATAAATATCATCAAATTGGCTGAGATCACAAGAAAATAGTAGAAAAGAATTGAGTATCTTTTCTAGCTTTCGTTTTTCACAAGTTGGTATTTATGTGCAATGCACGTAAAGTTTTCTCTTGAAAGTAAATCACGCAATTCATTTGATTAGTTACATCCAATCATAAACTTGATTATCCAAAAATTTTCAACTCTAACTAAAATTTTGGAAACCTAAGGAAAATAAAGTGGACCAACAATTTAGATTGGAAAATTAAGTATTACACCGATAACCCTCTAGATATCTCAAATGAACCACAATTAATAAAGAAAAATAAGTATTACATGGTAACAGTCTAAAAATCTTAATGAATAAAACTTTGTATAAATGATTTACGCGAATATAAACGGTTGATATTTCTATTTATATATCGACGATGGAGTAAGACCTGGGATCCTTCCACACGTTACTGAAAAGAAACTTTGGGATAACTAGAGTTGCATTCAGATAAGATGCCACAGCAACTGCATTGCAAACCTGCAGAAAACAACTTCTCATTTAGTTTCCAAAATTAGTTCCCTAAAACATTGTTTTAATGATTTGTGTTGCGAAAACGAGCTAGGGTTTTAGGTTTTCTAATTAAATTAACCTATTAGGATCCAAATCATTTTAAATTTTAGAGGAAATTTAGAAAATTTGTTCGAAAGCCTACTCTGAAAAAATGTCTGTGTTAGAAAACTGACACATCTAGTTGAACTAACTTTTTGCAAAAGAACGATTTCAAAGGACTGGAAACTCGGTTTCAAAAGCCAAACCGACTTGATTAACCTTCATATTATTAGTTTATATATACAAACATCAAACCATAGTAAAATTTAAAGAAAATTAATCAGATCATATATATTACCAATTTACTGAACTCTGTTTAATCACTACAGTACTTACCGCTACTCTCTGTTGATTTAGACCTCCATTTGCACTGACCAATATATAACCATTGTTTTTCTCGGGGTTTTTTCCTGCCCAAAATATTTTGATTCAACACGGACAAACATCGTTATTTGAAGTATAATTTGGGAGAAAATTTTCGACTGATACGAGATCAATCAAGGTTTGAATATCTGACAATACCTGGATTTCTCTTAGTCCTTTTATCTGGACACGGTCTCCACGTCGTTGTCTGAGGATATTCGTCCTCCCGTACACTGAACGAGTCTTGCGCAAATTGTTTCTGCATACACATGCCATACATATAACAAAATTTCTAAAAATCGATCAAAAGTAAAAAATGTAAACAAGTTGCAATGGGTCACTAAGCAAACCTCAGCTAGAGCTCTCGAGGCTAGTTTTAAGAGCCGGTCATACATCAGTATCGGAACTTTTGATCCATTATTAACTGGATCACTAGTCTCCTGCGGAAATTTGATTTATATAAACAATTATTATTTAGATTATGTACATAAAAATTAATCTGAAACCAAATTTACTGCAGAACCAAGAATTGTAGAAGAAACAAAAATTTTGAGCTTATTTAAGTAGAAAAAAGTTTCAAGTCTTTTTTACAGTAGAATTTAGAAAATATCTTTTGTAGTTCAAATGAAATTTACAATGATTTTCCAGAAGAGCAATTTGAATTGCAAATTCTATCCGAAAGCAACAAGAACAATATGAAGAAAAAAGAGAAAAAAGAAGCAGATATCGTCATTATAAGTGGAAAAGTGATCAAATAAAAATAGAAATACCAAGAAAACAATATTATTCAACATAGAAATGCTACCTCAATGGAACAATTGTAATACCGTTTTCAAAATCTCTATTTTCTTTCTTTTTCTTCCCGAAAGGTTTTATTTCTCAAAATCACTCCCGCCTATGGATTGAAACAAAGACTAGAAGAAAAATGTACCTTGCGCAAAATTAAAACATTTGCTGCATCAAACACTGAAAAGACAAGAGAATCAAGCAGGAAAACTGAACACATGATTCCAAAAGTAAACACCATCGGTTTCACGTGTTTCCGACACCAGATTTTCCTTGACTGATCAATGTGTGATATTCCGAATCTTTTCCCCCCCTTAAAAGACCCGGATTTTATCAATTCATTCTTCAAACCGTAAAGTTGAGCGGCTTTACTCAAGTTGGAGCTTTTACTAGAATCCGGTTTCGCCATTATTTCATCTTTTGCACACGCTGCGAATAAAAATTCTGAGATTCATACTATCATGCTATATAATTGAGCTGTTTAAGATATTACTCAATCATTTCTAAAATATTTGAATTTGTAATTTTGGATGAGATGGAAACATCCAAGTTTGATTGGAAGTGAAGCCAAGGAAGTTAGTGACAATGATGGAAGGCAACTATGTATATAAATTTACGTCATATGAGAGTGTTACACAAGCATTCAAAATTAAATATCAGGAAAAAAACAAGAATATTCAACCTCTGACTTTGTGTTTTCAGTTGTATTATACTATTGTGGCATTCACGGACCTAGAATTTTCGGTTACCTAGGCCAATATTTTTGCCAAAATATATGCTAATACAAAATATCAAAGAATAAGAATCAAATAACACATAAAAATTTGTTGATCCAATTCGTCAATGTGACTATTTCTGAGGGCCTTCGTATCTCACTATACGAGAGATAAGACTCTGGAGACGCAGCCGTGAATAAATAAATTTGTAAACTTTGCAATATACTCCCAAGAACTAACTGGGGGAATTGGTAGCTCCACAATCCCAACAAAGTCCACTTTATTCTATGTAAGAGGCAAAAAGAAAATTCCAGAGGACCGAGTAATGAATTAGCTCGAAAAATATTTAAATTTATATACGTATCCTACATAAATTTCTGAAGCAAGGGATCATGACGACTTAGTCCCCTCTAGCCAATGGATTGAAATTCTGTCCAGTTTTATGTCCAATTACTCATCATGTTTAAAAAAAATGGATTTTTTTTTTTTTATATTTTTGCAAAATGATTAATGTGACAAATTTAGGTAATTCATAGGGCCGTAGTATTTTTCAAATTTTATTTGGAGGTAGTACCAGCTACAACACAAAATATTATTTATATAAACTGATGCTAAATAAATTTTCAAAAATACTATCCGAATCGTTGTAAAAATTTATCACATTAATCATTTTGTAAAAAAAAAAATCTTTTCAGAAACATGACAAGCAACTGGACTTGCAAACAGGACAGAATTTCAATCCTGTGGCCAATATATAACGGAGAACAACTACATGTCACCAAACAGGGACTGGAAAGAGAGGTTTGGTGTTAAATCGGTTGAGCTTTCTGTTGGGAATTTATTTACTAACAAAAAGTTTGGATAAACTATACTCATAGTTTCCATAGGACCTAAATTTTTTATTTGGTCCCAATACTTTCTACTCAAACACTTTAAATCCTCCAAGTCTCGAAAAGGTTAAGATTTTAGCCCCAGTGTGTAGAAGATGTGAAAATTTGTGTACCCCTTTCACAGTTATTCTTCTTGTATTTTCTTGTATTTTAGAATTCTCTCTGTCTTCAAAGTAGGACAATGATATAAAATATGCAAATAAACAACAGCTAAACTGATATGATTGATCTTTGACAAATTTTGGAGTATTACTGTTTCAATCAAAAGTATTTCTAAAAATTTATTTAGAATATAAATTCTATATTGAGTCGAATATTTGAAATCTCCCAAAACGCTAATGATAAATAAAGTGGAGAGAATATTGCTTTTTCCTATTACTAGGAATTATAACTCTGCATATAGTCTCATCCGATGTATGAGTTTTAGCAAATTACTTAAATATTCGCCCATTCCCCAAATCATTCACCGTTTAACTAATTTACATGGTATCAGAGCATCATTCCATTCTCGCCTCTCGATTTTACCTAACATATTCCGCCCGATTGGTGGACGAAACTAGCCACCCATTCTGCCATAATCCATTGGGTCAGTGTCCTATCTTCTTTTGTATCTCTGTGTATTGTTGGAGTTAGAGTTCAATTTTTACATATGTTCTTAGCCTAAGCAAGTGCCATCGCAATGTTCATTTTGAAGCTAAGGTTATGTTAACTTTGCCGGTAGTGTTATCATGCAAGAACATCAAAGTTGGGGTATCAACAAAAGCATCGACTAAGGTATAATTATGTCAATAAAGGATCAAGGAACTAAAAACGCGATCATTGAACGTATAGTTACTGACTCAACGGTCATTAGTCACATTTTCAAAAGTGCGTGAATAAAGATGTACTCTTATTGCGTATATAAGATAAGATGATCGGTTATAAGTTACTTGAGTCAAAATGTGTCTCCAGTCGAACATGATTTTCTACTGAGAATGCCTTGTATGAAGCTCTTCATAGAGGGTGAATGTTCTCTTTCTATAAACTCTGTATTTTGTGAAAAATTATTAAAGAAAGTGTTAACAGAAGCTATGGCATGGCAGTTATAATTCTGAAATTACTGTACTTTGAGAATACGCAGATTTTGCAAATCATAGTTATGGCTATTTTAGTTTAAATCTCTTTTCACATACACAGTTGTGACATACTGGCCAATCGAAAAAATGTAGTAATTTTCCCTTAGAATTTGTTGTAGATGATAAAGTTTAATCTCACAATCTAAGATAGAGATACACATAATGGAATATGACTTGAATGTTTATCGGGATTTACACGCAATATTTCCTACTATTTGGTCTTAATCTGATACTTGATCGTATGTAGTATACAGAAACCATAATAGCAAAAGCCAAAAATACTAGTCTATAACCTCTACTTGGGAATAAGATGGTTCTTCAAAAATTTAGTACGATAATATAAATTTGCTTAAACACAATGATCGAAGTAATTCTGTTCTCCAATTTTAAGTTCATACACAACATTCATTTCATCTCCGAAGTGTGATCACCAAATTATGGGGGAATATAGTTCTTCCACAAGTGAATTTTTTTTTAAAAAAAAAAAAAAAAAAAAGTGCAGCCTTAACAATCAATTGAACTGCAGCCTTGAACCATCGTAGCACTATCGTCTTTGCTCACGAAAGGGTTGATCTTAACCCAAACCAGAGAGAAAACCGAGGCCAAGAGAACCGACCAAAGCACAACTATGGTCGGGGTCCGATTTTGTCTCCCCATAAGACCCTTGAGGAATGGATACAGGTGAAGAATCACCCAGAATGCAAAAAACACTTTCCCGAAAAGCGGTCCCCAAGCCTCGTACCCTTTGTTCAAGGCATCCGAAAATCCGGCCACAACTCCTACTAGGTTGAGAACGAGAAGAGTCGTGGGCGGGATTAGAACCGTGGTCCACTTGAAAAGGTAGAGTTCTCCGAACTCTGTATCATCTGCCGCTTTGGCTGTGACGGTGAAGTTTGTGTCTAGGCCTGCAATCATCTTGAGGAATCCTTGGAAAACGGCAAAGAGATGGGCTGACACACCGCCGATCACCCAGAATTGCTCGTTTCTCCACAGGTCCTCGATGCTGACACCGCTCCACCTCAGTTCAAGCACGCTCGTCGCTATGATGGAGATGAAAAGGAGAAGGAACCATACGCTTGCGACATTTGAGAGCTAAACAACGCACAACAGGTGTCAGAATTTGCGAAAATTAAATCTCCTTGTTGATAAATGTTAAAAATTTGATCAACAGAGTAAATTTAGATTATTCTATATTATTTCCCTCCGTTGTAATATGTAGATTGCTCTACTTCTTAAAACCAATTGTCCATATTAGAATATCTTTCGTAGTCTTTGTTTATCTCTAAGAAAATTTTGTAAGCTACTATTGCATCTTGTGTAAGAAAGAGTACTGCTTCATGAAAAAAAAAACACCCAAACCTTTTCCCGATTCTTTTCGACATTTCCTATAATTTCATCAAAAGAATTCATTATTAGACTTAACAGATATATAACAATGGCGATTGATAATAAAGGAAAAGGCAATTACCGTGGGAATGATGAATTTCCCGGTGAGAAGACAAATAGCAGGGAGAGTGCAGTAAGCGAGGAGCGGGAGAGACGTGAAGGGATAGACGATTGTGTTGATGTAAGCCATCCTCTGGAGCCACTTGAGGCGGCCTCCTCCGAACCCGTACCAGAGAGGGCAATGCCTACTTAGGAAAATCTCGACTGAACCAAGTGCCCAACGTAGAACTTGGTGCAGACGATCAGACAAGTTGATGGGCGCTGAGCCTTTGAACGCGGGCCTCAGTGGCATGCAGTAGATCGACCTCCATCCTCGACAGTGCATCTTGAAACCCGTCAAGATGTCCTCCGTCACTGATCCGTATATCCACCCAATCTGGAAATACAATAAGTTTTCCGAATGAGGTGTAAATTTCTAGGTTTTTGGTCAAAAAGTTTACATCATAGATATGAAATGACATAAAGTTATAAAATGCAAAACCTCTTTTCCCCATGCCGTCTTCTCCTCATACCCGCAGCCAATGACATGAATTGCTTCCTTGATTACAGTTGACGGGTCGGCCGAATCAGCCACTCCTCCATTCTCCATTAGCGTCGACTCGATAAAAACCGAGGACATCCCAAAAGTCTTCTCAAAACTCATCTGTGACATGAGTAGGGACCTCTCATAATCATCATAATCTGCAAAAAGAATCAGAATTTCATCTTTGTATGAAGAATTATTTCCAAGTATTTAGTCCATAACTATATAAGTCTATCAAGACTTATAGTTGGTTTCACATTCCTTATTTTTAGGCAATATTTTTCTTCATTTTTGGTTTAAGGTATATGTAAATTGCAAGGATGATACATTGCAACCTAGGTGTCACATGTTTGAACACTAGAAACAATATCTCTTTATCTTCCTTTTTTCGTTAATTATGAAAATAAAAACAGAATCACCACATTTTGTTAATAAAAGAAAAAAGAACCCATTGCATAAACAATACTGAAGGAGAAGATTGAAATCCTTGGGGAGGCATTTTTATGTACTTTTGCATAGGCTAAAATGAATTAGGACTTACTATCAATCTCCTTAAGGTTAAAAATCGCCGCATTTAGATCTTCCCTTTTGGAATCCCGTTGAACCTCAGAGAGATCTTTGTTCGGCCTTTTGGGTCGACAACAGCAACAACAATTCCCGCACCATGAGCAAGATGAATGAGAATCATTTGATAAGCTGGGTAACGAAGGAGGTCCATAGCCGTATAGAGCTTGCCTATTGAAGCAACAACCCGTGCCCACATAAACTGGTCCTTGAATTCCATCCAGTCCTTTCATGTTCACCTAAAACATATGTAATGATTTCGTTAAGCAACCCATGACCCGAACTCAATAACACAATATGAGTTGAAGAAAACAAGATTGTTGAAGTTTACATCAAAGAACACGGTGTTGCGATTTGCATATCTGTCGTGGCGGTCAATGCCGTCAAACCTCTGAGGGAACTGAACGTAGCACACGTCTCGGCCAACTTGTGGGTCCATCAGGAAACACATTGCTTCACGAATGGCTTTGCTATTGTTAACATAGTGATCGCAATCCAGGTTAAGGATGAAAGGTGCATTGGTCAAAATAGCCGAAACCCTGACCTGCAAATCCAACAACGTTGTTCTTAGCAAAAAATACACATTTTCAAATCTATTAACATCATAAACATTGTTCTTGAATATATGGTATGTGTATATACCAGAGCATTTTCAGCACCGGCTTTTTTGTGATGCTGATAGCCGGGTCTCTTCTCTCTTGAGACATAGACCAATCGAGGAAGTTCATTGTCGTCCATGTCATGGGCACCGCTGTTTCCAAGGAAAACCTACCAAAGATAGAAACACTGTTCTAATTTTGGAAACATAGATTTGAATATAATGAAATAAATAATGAAGTAATTACATGATAACCATCACTAAATAATCATAGCATTGAAGTACTTATAACACTACATAAATGTAAAAGAAAGCCTACTTGCTAACAAAATCATACTTGAATTTACGAGTTTTTGCATTTGGAATTTGTTCTATAATTTGCAGGAATCGCAATTGCTTAAATGAATATAACTTTAATGAAATTTGCATAAACCATACATATTCGGTTATCATTATGAAAAAAACACAAAATGGTTCACAATTTCACAGAAAAGCAAATGCAAAATTTAATGATGTCGATCAAAAAATTAAAAATGAATCAACGCTGTCATTATTTGAACTTTTTGACCTGAATCATGCCCGGGTGGTCTCGTGTATTGTTTCCAGGCCAAGGTGTTCCGTCTTGCATGGTCCAGCCCTCCTCCGGTGTCTTCTGAGCTTTTGCCACTAAAGCATTTATCCGCACTTTATACTCTTCGTAATCCCTCTGCATTACTCATAATCCATTCACAATTAATTACATGAACCTCAATTAAAAAAAATATAATAAAAAAAAATCAAGTTTAAGTTTTTTACTTTCATTGCTCTTCGTTCCTTTACGAATGAGGGTTGAATTTTGTCCTTCAAGTAGTCGATCTTCTGTGAGAAGTAGAACTCCGGTGCACGCGGCTCGATCATAAACTTCTTGCAAAACGGGACCCACTTCCTCGCAAACTCGGCTGTTTCAACGAGAGACTCGAACGTAAGCATGGCTGCACCGTCATCAGAGACATAGCATGAGACCTTGTCCACGGGGTAATCCACAGCAAGGATCGAGAGCACGGTATTGCCAGTTATCAATGGGGGTTCTTTCAGAGGATCAACTGTACTAACGAAGAAATCGACAGCAGCCAGCTCCGAAGGCTCGCCATCTCTCTCAAACCTGGAAAACAAAATGTAAGAAAACCGAGTATTTTCAAACTATCAACTACTTACGAAATGCTTATAAATAATTTTTCCGTATCAAATCCTTCTGGTTTAAAATCCTAAGACTCCCAAACACAACCTTATTTTCCCGTATCAAATATGATAGGCTTTCCGGATTCATTGATGTAACTAAGGAAACCCGAAACAATTACTCATTGAGATTCATTCAATTTAAGTTTCCATGATCAAATTTTTTCAAAACTTGTAGTAAACATTAGATGAAGTTCAATCAGCAAAAAGCTCGAATACGTAAAAGTCAAAATATTAATTCAAGATTCTGAATTGCGGAAATAAAAACTACCATTGTGATAGCCTGTCGATATAAGTTTCCCTATTAATAGGAAACCATTTAGGAAACTGATCCAATACCCAGGAAACGGCAAACCAAATCTCACAAATAACAGAAGTGAGCCAAAGGGCAAAGGCGCTATCGACTGGATTTGTCACTCTGTAGTGAAAGAAAAGCCCGAGAATTATCAATCGCATAATGATCACGGTTCTGTATGGGGCCAGCTGGCTCTTTGGGACCGGAATCACTCTCGAAAGAGTTTGAGCATCGGCATCTCCTTCCCTGTCAAACAAAAAAATGGAAGAAAAAAAGATAAATGTCACCGCGCATTAATTTTACCTTTAAGCAAGTATATGGTTGACATCATTTTCTTGAAATTTTTAAGGATAGATTACGAAAAAACTCAGCTTACTCCCCAGACTCCGCAATGTGGGAGCTTTGTGAGCTGTGTTATCCATATATATAATATATATAGTCCATGTACTTACTGCTGCATTTCTTCCATCTGCTGTGCAGGTGGGATCTGAGCATCTTCAACAGCTCTCTTTGGAACCTTTTTCTTTTTACTCTTCTTCTCCTTCCAACTCTCCACTCTATTCTTCCATATCGGGTTCCCGTATTCATCTACCAATTCTTCAAAAGATAATAAGAGAGGAAACACACAAAGAGTCAATTAGTAACCGTCGAACATTTGTCAATTAACCAAAGCAGACAAAGGCAACCCAAATGTTATCAAATTTCAGCACTCATGTTGTAGTCTAATTAGATTGCTTTACATAGGGCTTGTTTGGTTGCAGCTCATAAACTTCAACTTTTCAGCTTATTTGCTTAAAAGTTGAATACCGTTTGGTTGCTCACCTTTTAACCTAAGCTTATTTGCCATTTTGAACAAAATAAACTGTAAATTTTAAGATGGATGCATCAACTTCTTTCTTAATAAACTGGCTTATTTACTTAAAAGCTGCAACCAAAACGAATCCTAAGAAAATAACATACTTACAACAATTGTCCACCAAAATTTAAGAATCATAAAAGTTATACAAACCCTAGCAAAAAACTTCAACTTCACAAATACGCAATCAAAAACGAATTAAAACGTGCATATAACAACAACAAGCTCGAGATTGAATACAAATCATTCTAATTAACCCTACTTGGATCTAATCCGACCACGAACCCATCCAAAACGCATATAAACTAAAATTCCAGAACTTGTAAAAAACCCATTGAAGTAACAATTTCATCAACCTCATATACATACACATGCACACATATCTATCTATCATCTATACATATATATATATATTGATGATGAGAAGATAAAGATGAAATTGACCTGGAGAGCTTGAACGGCGACAGACTCGGAAGCGCCAGTGATGCTGATGAAGGTATCGATTGCTTCTTGATCGGGTCTCGCCATTGTTGAACTCCAGGAAAGAGAGACAGAGAGAGAGAGAAAGAGAGAGAGAGAGAGAGAGATTCGAGGGAGGATTGGTTTTGAAATAGAAAATGGGGTTTGTGCTAGTAAAACTGAGCTCTCACTGATTAAATTAATATTTCCCCATCCATTTATTAGCAAGGCTGTATTTATAGTAGGGGGGCCCCACCAACGTCATCCGTTACCATTTATGTCGTCTACTCGTGGGTTAAAACCTTTGTTAATTGCCCTTTCAGACCCCAGATTGTGGGAATATCTAAGTCTTTTCTTTAGAAAGTTTGTTCATATTAAATGGAATCGCACTTCTATCATTTAGTATATCATATAAGCCCGAACTAAACCCGAGTATATTCATGTGTAATATGGTTTCATTAAATCTAATCATTCGTTATTAATCGATGAAATTGTTGGAGTTATACTTAAAAAAAGCCATGCTAATAATGAATTTAATATTTTAATAACTAAATTATTTCATTTTTTTATGAGAATGTTATGGGAAATATTTACTAGCATTCTTTATTATTAATGAACAAGTACGTGTATCATATTATGTATAGTAGATGATTTAGTGTGTAAAATACGACTTACATACAAAATATTAGATTATCGATTCTTACGAAATAATAATTTTATATAAAAATAAACATATCATCAATAAAATTGTAGCACATGATTTTAATAGGTCGACTACAGAGAACGGAATGGTTCTAATTCCTTAACTAATACACTTCTATGTATATTAAATAGGGTTGCGTCGAGATTTTTGTCTTTGTATTGGCTAGATAAAACAATTAATACCCGTGGTTATAGATATATTTATACTTTTAATCATGATATTATTATGTAGACAACATGGATAGTGTTTGTCATTTTAATTTATAAATGAATGAGATTCTTCATGATTCAATAAACTCGGTTGGTTGGATGATTATATTATTTATATGGTGTTCATTAGCAATTAAAGGAATCCACATCCCTGTAAAGGGTTGATGATACTCTCTTAAGCAAGTTTATAATTTTGATTGTATTAAACCTTGCAGTTGAATTTTTGTAACACGATGCATCAAATAAGTTAAGCGGAAGGCCGTAAGGAATTTAATATGCTTATTAAATAAAATTGTTAGTAATTTAATTTAATAAACAAATATTTGTAATCTTAACGTGGGGAGATTGGTAAATGTAAATAACGTGAAACCCCAAACACTTAATTGGAATGTGGGAATAGAGTACAATCATAACTGTTTAGTGGTACTAATTATGATTTATATAGTTAAAGTTTATCTCGGTTGAGAGAACTTTTTCCTACATTCTGCTATCAAGTCTCTAATGTAGCCTATATAAACATGTTCCATTAGCTAAATAAAAGTTTGACAATAAGTCTCTCCACTTTTGTGAGATGATAAAGAAAATCAATAAGTTTTTTTTATTGGAACAAGACGTTTTAATGGGAATACAATTGGAGTTTTGTAGTGGTAACAATAAATTTTCTATAACTTGTCGTTGCTTAAGAAAAAGATGATTTGGGATTTATATACACAAATTTCATAAGTATGAGTTTTATTTATTAGAGTAGAATATAATCAATTATTATTGTTATTATTATTATTATTTTTATGTTATAAGTATACACTATTATCATATATGTGGATAATTATTGGCTATTTTTTCGTTGCGTACCCATTAATTGGTATTGGAGCTGAGGTTTAATTAAGAGTAGCTTAATACAATATATATATATATATATTGATAGATATGCAATTATACACATAATGAAAC
>MKEJ01077339.1:0-15615 GCA_001753735.1 Embelia ribes
AAACCAACTCAATACAAGAATCATTTTGCAGAAACGGTATAGGAATTTTTTTTTGAATGGATTTGTTGTGTTTCAAGGATAAATTACAAAAAAATTGAGAAAAAAATTACTATAACTATTCTTAAATTAAAAAAAAGATACCCTTGTATGATTGAGATTGGATAATAACACAGAAGCAGGACTATTCTTTCGCCTGACTTGGGATTAATATTTGAGTCTTGTTTTTATTTTTTCTTCTTTGGAAATTAAAGAAGTTATCTTGGTAAATTTTCAGGGCATTCTCAGCAGAATTTCTAAATTAGGTACTTTATATCTTTAACTACCTATTTAGTTACTCAATCTCAAAAGAGTCTCTATTGCTAAAGTGTTTCTAAATTTAGTACCTATTGAGATTAAGTTAATAAATTTTGCTACAAAAACTTATTACTATTTATGACTATTATTTTAATCAAAATAATATATTATATTCATAGAATGTGTACACATATATATATTATAATGCATGTATATATAAAATTATATACATAATATATATATAAATATATATAATATAAATAATATTTATATAATATTATGTATATAAATATTACACATTAATATATATGCACGTATTCAATTTGATATAAATATTATATATATTATATATTTATGTACATATATATTATTTATAAAACTTAGATTAAAATTATTTTAATAGAATTTTGATTAAATCTAATTATTTTATTATTCACCAATTGAAAATAGCTACACTACTTTGGAATTTTACTATTCATTAGGCCTCTATAGCACAATACCCCAAATATAGAGACCCAAATTTATTGACTTTGCTCTTAACCTATTTTTTAGACTTGATTTTTGTTTTTCAGGGGTCTTGTTAGAATTAGCTTTAGAGGTTTTTTCAAAAACAGTTGCTACTGTCATGGTAAATCTTAAATTACCTATTTTTTAGACTTGGTTTTTGTTTTTAAGGGATGCTTTTAGGATTAACTATAGATGTTTTTCCAAAAACTGTTTCTGATTCTTCTATAATTAATTACAAAAATAATCTCAATCATATTTACTACATTTCCTATAAATACTTTTATTTTTTTTACATAAAAATAGTATATACCAAATAATATATTACTTATAAAAGTAATTTTTAAAACTTATTTACTAAATATTAGAATCATCCATGCTTTTACTTTCAATGGTAATTTTGAGAAGCAAATTTTGAAAATCATCAAAATTCACAAACTAGGCCTTGGGATTCTCAGCCAAATGTGTTACTTGGAAGATTTTAAACTACAGATGATGACTGGGGCTCGTTCGATACAAACACAAATGATCCGGATTAAAAAAATTGAGCCCAAACAAAAATTAGACAAAGAAACACTTCTATATCGGAACACATCATCGTCAAGGATGATGTGCCCCATTTTTGGGACTCGATATTTTCACCCTCGCAATGGAAGTTAGTCGATATTGAACAGAGTCCGAGGTTTAGGTATGCAAGGTGAAATGAACTCGAAGGGGAAAAGTGCAACAATTTAAAAAGGAATACTCTTAACTGAAACAGAAATGATACTTCAAAAGCACTTATAGGCTATAGCAGGGACTAACTCAAGTCAACAAGCTCAACATAATTAACGCAACCTACGTCTCCAAGAGAGGAGAGCTTTATGAATCCAATTTAGGAAACAAATTCAAGACCTGTACGAGTTGACACTGAAACAGAGCGACATCTGAGAATAAACAAGATTGAGCAGATCACTGTTAACTGACTTCTAAGACCTTCCCTAACAGAAGGAAAAGCTCGAGTATCACGGAGATGTACATGTTCCAAGCCTAGAGGGAATTGCCAAGTGCGTAAAATTTTAGTTCTATTGCATACTCGGAAGTTTCTCTATCAACTTGGAATGGATATATACCCGTGATAGCTGAGTTTTTTACACTCTTCCTAAGAACGCAAGAAATGAAATCTAATGGACAAAACAATTTGATTAAGGGCCACCAAAATGATGATCATAAATGTCAAGGCCGAGCTCTCTTGTTGTTGTTGCACGAAGGGCATTTGTACTGCTTTATGTGCTCAGCTTTTGCCGGAGTTATCTTCACGCATTTACCATGAAACCACCTCTCGCAAACATCACAGCATATCCAAAACTCATCTAAACCATTGTTCTCTCCGCATGCCCCGCACAAGGTTTCCCCGTGCTCTTCTTCATCTTCTTCATCCAGTTGTTCCTCCTCATCCTTTGGTTTGGTAGTTTTGTTCTGCAATTTGAAAACTTGCAAAACTAAAGACCGAATTGAAAAAGAAGCACAATATGCAGAAAAAACCCATTGTCTGCAATTGGGGGAAGCATTCATAGGAAGAAAAAATGATGCATTTTGGGATCTTCCTACAACTTATTTCCGAAATAATAGAATTAACAATAGAGGCACATAATACCCTCAAAAGAAACTTATTTTTCTGGAAATGGGACAGCTTTCATAGATAGAGACCCTACAGAAAAATAAAGGCAGCTGTTGCAAGTGGGAAATAAAGCTTAACTTTAGCATTGTTCTCTTCAATGGTAACAAGTTGTTCATTACTTTAAAGAGTTAATTTTGTCCTCAGAAGGAATACAAGCCAAGTGATGTGAAAAATAAGGAATCATGTATGAAGAAGATGAAGAATACATTGTCCCCACAAAAGAGAGATGCCTCCTCGGGATGTTACATCCTAAAGAAGTTGGTTCACCAGGCGATCAAGTTATCGATCAAGTTATAAAAGGTTTTAACCGATTAAGCACAGAGCACAATAAAATGGGCAATCATATTAAATTTACAACTCACTCAGACAAGGCCATAAGGGAAAAGATTTTTTTACCCCTTTTGGGTTTGATTTAGATTTGTTGCTGTTATGGGTTGTGATTGATGATTTATCCTTCACTTGATTTTTCGCAGCCCCAGTTACTACCTCAAATATCGTTGGAAGATCATTTATCCAGTTAAAGAGGCGTTTCCTGCATTGAAATTTCCAGAAGCAATTCAGATTAATTCGTAAAAGAATATGAGAGAATCCTTAAGACTTATCATAGTACTAGTTCAGGATACTTTATGTTTCATAGATGTGGATTGGGGACTATAGCCTTCAAGTAATTCTCGATTTGATTTCTAGAACTCTTCTAGTAAAACATGTTTTAAATAGCCGCACATAAACAAATGATCTCGCTTTCTTCATACGTGCATCTATTTCCTAACATGGATTTAACAATGTAAACCAAAGTAAAATTAAAAAATTGCTATTCTCTAGAGGCACGTCTCTTGCCATGTGGCGTATACATGATGTCAACATCAAATAATAAAATGGCCGACTTAAACATCTTCTGGGGGCATCTAAATTACTGTTGTTTTAGATTCTTCAAAATTACCCTCATTCTTTAAAAGGATTATGCTTAACTAGTTAAGGAAAAGTTCGGGAAGATGAGAACAATGAGGTATGCTTCGGTTCAAGTAGCATATAAAGGAAATCTATCATGGAATGCACAGAACACGTCTTTTTCCAAAGTGGAAGCAAGGGCAAAGAGCCAAAGACTTTTTCCTTGTGCGTTCAAAAGCATCATGTTTGTATCTAGTGTTGAACATCTAGAGCAAAACAGACATCCAAACCTTTCCAAAACTAATGTAGACATGCAACTTATATGTAACTACAGAGGAGTACATGATGACAACTAAAAGCTCCATCACGGATTAAGCAACCCACAAACAATATAGAGATTCCATTTAATACAGAACTACATATGGCATTTACAGACAGAAGAATATTAGAAATTAGTGTAAATGGCAAGGAGATGTGGACATCTCTTGCAAATAGTACAAGATGGGTAATTTTGTAAGTTTAATTTCAAAAACTTGGGTCATTTTACACTCAATTTGTTGAAACTAATTTTTTCCTGAAATGTACTTTATCACAGTTTTATTTTACCTCTCTCATAATGAATTTTAGGGATAACTAAGATAAAGGTGATTCTTCCCATCATGAATATTACTACATTCGAATGATCACCCAAAATAATAGCATTTTTGCAGCAACAAATTCGAGCACCAACAAATAAAGAACATATGTAAGAACATAAAACCAAAACAAACTAAAGGGACAGCTGTAAATTTAAAAGTCATGCTAAGCAGAGAAAACCAGAAAGACCTGTCAGCTTTATCGAAACCAAATCTAGCACCGAAATAGAAGGCCACGGAAAGTAACCACGCATCACTGTGAACAGCAACCAAGGCCAACCAATCTTTCTCTTGCATCCCATCTCTAGCAAAGTTAATGCCTAATGCAGGCTCAGGTAGCTCCGGGGGAACCTCTTCAGCTGGTAAATTAACTTCCCATATCTCACTGGGGAATCCATAGAGGCAAAGGTTCTCTTTCTCTGCAGAACAACTTGTTAGTAGTTAAAATCTCATAAAGAACATAAGAGTAACAACTGAATAGAGTTATTCCAAACATATGATCACACTACAAAAGTGAAAAAAGAACGAGCGGAGCTGAGAAACTGATAAATTTATTAATGAGCAACAAGAATCAGGATCGCAGAAAAGAAATTTTACTAAGTGCTAATGAGCTCAACACTGTAATTTGAATATGGGTTCTACATAGACCAAATGTATAATGATATCTAGTTACTTATATGATACATGAGGCTAATCGATTTAACCAAGAAAAATGTATCCACTATTCTTGTTTTACAAGTAAATTACATAGTTACGCAGAAGAATATGTACAATCGTGTATGAGTAGCATTACGCCATAACCTCATAGATAACCCCAAAGTATATTTCGGCATTCCCATCAGTGATCCTAAATGGGACTCTACTCTAAATTTTTGGGATTAAAAATCTAAAGAAAACTCTCACACCAGTGTATCTAAATCTATTCAATTCTCCAAATATTGGATTTTTTAAAAACAGTAACCCCTTGAACTAGGGGATTACTGTTCATCCCAGCTATATTTTAAGTTTAGCAGCTCTCTTGTCGACATTCTCTATACTTCAGGATCCATTCAAAGTTAGAGGCATATTGATTAAATTCATTTTCTGAATATGAAACAATGAACCCAATTGAAGATAGAACATGAAGAATAAGATCAAAGCCATAAACTAATGTATCGTAAGAAACAAAAAATTAAAAATAAAAATTGAAAAACTAACTAACCAGGATCACACTGCTGGTAAAAGTCTTCCACATCTGCACGAAAGATAAACAATCCATAAATAAAAAAGTAAAAAGCAGGATTGGAGAAAGAGAAAAATAAATAAATAACCAATATTAAGAAGAAGAATTTGTATGTATGTATGTGTAAGAAAAATAAATAAATAGCATGATAGAGTTTAAGAATTGTACATAGAATCAATAGGATATATGTATGTCTGTATGTATATGTAAGAAAAATAAATAAATAATATTAAAAATAATAAATAGAAGTCAAAAGCAGCATTGGACAAAAAAGACCCAAAAAAAAAATTTTTTAAAAATAACCACGGGCCTAAAACAAGATAAATTTATGAATTGTATATAGAATCAATGGCATACATGTAAATATGTCAGCATACGTAAAAATCTCCCACATCTGCCAGAAAAATAAATATATATAGTAATAAATAAAAGTCAAAAGCAGCATTGGGAGAAAAAACCCCAAAATCAAAAAAATTAACCACGGCCCTAATACAGGACAGCATACTAGAATTTATGAATTGTATATAAAATTTATCAATAGCATAAATATTAAAATACATGTGTATGTAAGTATATGTATATGTATATACCGTTAGTAAGGGCTTTGATGATTCCGGCACGGCGGCCCTTGAAATCGGTGAAGACCTCTTCTACTGATTTAGGGTTCCGCCCTTCTCCTCCTCCTTCCATGGCCCAGAGAGATACAAAGAGAGAGAGAGAGATACAGAGAGAGATTAATGAACAATATGTATGTATGTATGATTTGTGAGCTATGGGGTACAAACAAAGGGATTCAACTCAAATGACCAAAATTAATTATTATTATTATTATTATTAGAATGATAAAATTATATATAAAATATTTTATAAGTTTTATAAGTCATTAGATATGAAATAATCTAACGGTTATAATATATTTTATTTTCTACTTTATCTTTATATTTTTCTGATATCGGTTCAGATTCAATAGTTTAAAATTTTATAAATACTTTTGCCATTTTATTATTGTTATTATTATCATTATTATTATATAAAATTACATATATTTAATGGAGTCAATGTATATAGGTTTTATTATATTAGTGGTCCCATGGTCTTCATTGTTACACTTAGGGTCGTTAAAAAAAAGTAGGAATTGAAAATCAAAATGGAACTTGTCATAAATTGGATCGAGAAATATGATCGGTTGTGATTTTCAGTTTATAAGTTAAGTTTTCGATTAGCATAGATAAAATTTGGAACTGAGCCGATCCAAAGTTGGTATCGGAGTAATATTTTTGTTTGAATAGTTTCATTTTTGGCAATTTTGTACCATGTCTTTTATACAATTATCACAAAGAAGCATATTGCTTGCATTTTGTAAAGGATTTTGTGATATTTTGGTCAACTGTGTAGTTTATTGTTAAGTTTTATTAAAGAGTCCAAAGAATTTAGTTGGCTATTTAAGATTGAGTAACTTAATATAATTGTTTTGGATCAGCACTAAGAACTGAAAATCAAACCGAGTCTATCTAAACCATCTAGAAATCCAATTGAACCAAAGAGCAAGCGAGTTCCATATCAAAGGTGGAATCGATCTGATCTGAAATGCATACATGCCTAGTTTCAGTTGCAAAAATGATAAAGCCTAAATTTTGAAAACCATGAAATATTTGCTCTTCTTTATAAACGTAAACTATCTAAATCATAAAAATCACATCAAATAAACTTGATTAGTTAGGAGTAAATAATTCATTTTAAACCAACTTTTGTTGTTCTTGTCTCCTATTTTAATCACCCTAGGAATTTTATAGGGCTACCAATTTTGAAATTTGGGGACCAAATTGAACTCCAAGTGTTTTAATTGAAAGTGTGGGGATGAAATATATTCTATTCCAAACTATAAAGACCTTTAGTGTATTTCACAATATTATACTATTACCCCAAAATTTTAATTAATTATCACTTACCTCCCTTTACTTGACCTAGTAAGGAAGTTAAGTATCTCTTTCATGGTTTGGTGCTTTTTAAACATTTATGTTATAAGCATTTCCCAAGTATACATATAATTTTCTAGCACAAAATGGTATGGTATATTGGTATGGTGGTATGGTATCACTATTACCCTTGGAATATATTTTTGAGTAAAGTCTATTTTGCCCCTATCTTCTTAGGTTCGTTTCAATTTGTCCTTTATCATTTTGTTTGTTACTATCTGTTCCTATCATTTTAATCTTATTTCAATTCATCCCCTATCTTTTCAATTTACCAGTATTCTTTTAGTTTCTTTCCAATTTATCCCTATTCTTTTTGCTCATATCATTTTACATCTGTCATTAATAAATTTAATTTTTATTAGAGATATTTAATTGAAATAATAGTATGTAACTTCTCAACAAAAAAAAAAAATGGTACGTAAGTGAATTAGTTAGGAACAAATGATCTATTTAACGTATTTTTTTAACATATAATAAATGTTCAACCATAGAGATAAATTAGCTTAATAATATATTCAAAAGGTGCGTGAAAATAAATATATGACATGTAAAATATTTTTGAGAAATTATAACTGCCATTTCAATTATTTATTATATTATTATTAAAAAATTTATAATTATAGGGATAGATTGAAATAGAGGAAAAAGGATAGGGATAAATTGAAAAGAGCCTAGAAATATAAGGGCTAATTTGAAAAAACAATAAATAAAAGGACAGGAGGAAAATTGAAAAAAATAAATCAAAACGAAATCCAAATAATAGAAGTTAAAATGAATATTACCCTATATTTTTTATACCCTCTTATTAAACTTTACCTTCTGATATTATTTTGGGTTGTAACACATTTAATATTTTAAAATAATTTCTGAACGTGACATGTAATAATTTTGGACAAACTTTACGAGACCCCTTTTGTTCGTAAGTCAAGTTATTTTGCTCCACTAACTTGTCAACCAATTGTCACTTGCGTTTACCACTTTTTAAAAATGCTAAAACCAAATAATTTATAGTTTTGATTTTTCTCATTGACTATGAATCTAGTTTAATCTCATTTTCTTAATGTTGTTCTACGTATAATTTTTCTTTTTCAAACTGCTACTATTTTGCTAGCTTTAAAAGTTTGAATTGAAAAGTCTACATGATGATACTTTTAAAAACTATATATGAATGGTCAAAGTCTACATCCACAATATAGATTTAGACTCGCTGTTTTACAATCGCTGCAGAATATTATTAATTATTTAATAAAATACTAACTTTCAGATGTATCTACTCGGAATATATTTTTAATATTGCTTGATAAATGCAATTACCTTTTAAGAAAAAGTCATTGTACAAATAAAACAGTTTATTTTCAAACTTAAAAAAAAAAATAAAGTAACGAGCACTCAATACGAAAGTATAAGCTTAATGTCTTGATAAAAAAAATAATAATTATCACCCGAAATAAACCTCCAAAGTATAAATAGTAGCAGAGAAATTTAGTTGATAGGGTTGTTTTCTTAATAACTTTTAAGCAAATAAGTTAACTTATTTCTGGTTGAGAAAAAAATTGGATCTATCTAGCTTAAAACTTTCTGTTTATTTAGGCTAAAACAGCAAATAAGTTCAATTTAAAAGCTGAATAACCAAATATTATTTGATTTTTAAGCAAATAAACTAAAAAAACTAAAATTTATAACATGCAAATAAACAAGCCCTGGTAAGATATCTGCCCTTCTTATCAAGATATCTGCCCTTCTTATTAAAAAACACAAAGCAATACAGAATAAAAAGTCACACAAGAGTGACATTAGCCAAGAATGAATTGCCCGGGCCGAACTTCGAGTGTCTCCGGTTATCCCCCGTTGCCTTGCGTGGCGACTTTCCAATGAGAAGGCATAGCCGAAAACAAGTGATTCTGTTGTCGGAAAATGGCATCGCCATTATAATTGTTTTGACATGATTGGGTTGATTTTGCTACGGGTTGGAAATTGGCGTTGTGGTTGGGATCGGGTTTTTGAATCTTTTGTGTGCTCAAAAATCGTCCCCGAGTTCCTCTAACCCGATTCAAAGCGTGTCGATGACGAGATTCGTGAAGATATGGCTACAAACATAATAGAAGAAAATTAAAAAAAAAATCTCACAATAATGGAAGGATTAGATATAAAATAGCCAAAAAAAAATGTTCGAGTTGAAATATGAATTTTAGGAAACTCTTTGGAAATAGGTTTTTCTTTTCCTGGAGAGAGCTGTTTTTGTTGGTTCCGAATTTTTTCGGTTTAAGATGAAAACAATGGAGTTTATAAACCCGAGTACCTTCCGAGTTTTAACGAGCCTGTTTCCATCCTCGAGCTTGGCGCGGAATTGCCTCCTCCTAAGAATGCAATGGTATTGTTTTGCGTTTACGTAAATAAGAGTGTCGCTACGTTTTGCAAAATCATTAATAGGCAACGCGATACGGGACTTTGCGGGTTACACATTCCTCGTCTGAATCTGCGAAAATTCCATTCCATGAGGACACTTAGGCCCAATGACCGGATAAAAGTTTATTACGGAAACAAAAACAGGAAATTGAGAGAATGTAATACCAAAGAAATGAAAAATGCAAAAAGATGAGCTCGAAAGTACTCACTGGAACGGGTGGCGTATAGGTGGGACAGTGAAAATCGACAAAGGGATAAGGATTGCCATTCTGAAAGGGAACGAAAACAGAAACGTTATACATTTCGCTATCAATTTTATAAGTTTAAAAATAATACTAATATCGAGAAAAAAATGTAAAAAACGCTCGACTTACGTTAGGACTGCTAAAATCAATTTGACACGCATCGGTTCCAAAATTGGGATGGCTGGAAACAAAATGTGACTCTACTTGGCCTTCTACGTGTTGTCCGAGAACTTCATCTTGAACAGAATTCATTCGTTAAAAAATAAAATTATTCGAATTAGAGATTCAAAAATCAAATTCCCTGAGATAGATAAGCTAATATTTCCAAAAATGACTAAAACTATTTTTACAATCTATGTATATGTAGTTATGTACATGTTTTGGCTATCAAGTATAATAAGAAAATGATGTCTCTTGAGCTTTAGAGTTTAAGCCCCAAAATCGACTTGCCGATGAAATATCAAATCGATAGAAATTGACGCGAACATGAGGGTCTATTTGATTTTGTTTTCTTATAATCGGGGCATTCGATAAAATCTGGCTAATCATGTACAAAAACTCAACACATCTGTGTGATCAAATGCTTTGCATCGATATTTTTCTTAAAAATGAATAATTTTCTACGGTTTCAGTACATGATTGTAGTTCGTGGATCATTTTTCTAGTTCTCTTTTCGGAAGTAAAAAATGAATTACCAAACCATAACAGATACAATTCGCCATGATAGAAACCTCAATACCCGGAATCGATGAAATCATGTTCTTCGTATCCGGAGAGATTCGTGTTGGAGATTCAACCTTCAAGCTAGAATGCTCGGACAAGGGCTCAGGCTCAAGCTCGGGCTCGGCCCATATTGTGCAATTAACGGCATTGATCATCGATCTCATTTAATTTCAATCATGATATATCTTCATAGCTCTTTGCTCCAATGTGAAAACACCTCACATATTTGCTTCCATGGCATTATTAGCCTTTGTTTTGTAACAAGCTATTGTTTCTTTCCTTTTTTGGTGCTATTGAATTAAGCTAATGACAAAGAACAAAAACCATGGATTAAAGAATAACAAAGTTCCGTGCATTGCGAAACGAACGAAAATAAAGGTGATGAACGTAATAAAAATCATCACGGGGGCTAAAAAATTATTACGGAATTGCTATTATTCAAGTATAATTCTTTTTACATTAAATATAAGATGTTTAATGGACTTTTTGGAATTAAGTAAAATAATGTAGCTCTCTAGCATACCTTTGGCTCGTACTTAGTTATTTGTTTAACTTGAGTATATTTTTTTTTATAAAATATCAAATTAGGCATTTCATTTTGAGTGTAACAAATCCATATCTACAAATATTAAACTAATCAACAAGGTAAGATTGGAACTCCTTTTTTGGGGAAAATTACATAAATGTTTCTCATAGTTTTAAGCTAGTTATTTAATTAAAAAAAGTGTTTTAATGTGAAGATAAATGTGCAAAATAAAATTGTAAAAGATAGTGAATATCTTTTGCACAAAACTTAAGGTTAGCAAAGAAACAATTAGTGGAAAAGATTATTTTTTTTATCCACAAAAATAGTGTGTACGCAATTAGAAAAAATTATACAAACCAAACATATACTCCCTCCATTTCATAATAAGGGTTTAGGAATTTTTTTTTTTTTCATCTTGATTGACACTTTAGAAAATATAAGAATGTATTTATCATTTATAACCCAATTTTACCCATATTATCCAAACAAAATTTTCAACCACCCAACACAATTCAAAAATGTAATAAAAATTGTTTGGATAAAATAAAATTGTTTTATGCTAAAACTGAAATCTTTTAATAATTTTCTTAATTCATATGTATTAATTTTAAACAACAGTTCTTATGAAACTTATGGAGGAGTGCATGTGACCAATTCATAGGTAATTACAAACATACGAAAATAGAAAAGTGAAACAAAGTGTAAAGAGAGAGATTAGACCTTTGGGATATGATGAATGAGTAGGAGCAAGAAATAGAGATGTTGGGATAGAAATGTTGAAAGTTAAACTTTATTTGTGATAGTTGGTATGAACTAGGAAGCTTCATTCTCAATTTGGGTATGAACAAGGAAGTTATAATGATGGTCACCATCTAGTAAGTTTCAAATGTAGTATTTATCATGTATTTTTTGTTTAGTCAAAATAAGAAGGAAAGTTGTGGTAGTATAAGGTATGGTTTGTAGTATAAATATATATTGTTATTCCGTTTTGATCATCAAGCAAGAAATAAGAACATCTTACAAGTTCTCTCACTTCCTCTTCCAAATATTATTTCTTACTTTCTAATCTCCATTTCATATAAATATAACCTAGCCTTTTTTTGTGGCTTACGAGACTTAGTTTCCAACAAATTGGTATCAAAGCTCATGGCTTACGGGTCCTTTCCAATTCAATTTTCTAGACTTACCAAAGATAATTACGGAAATTAGAGTATTCGGGTCAAAGCCTTACTCGGTTCCCAAGAAGCTCGGGAAATAGCTGAGAAAGGCTATGAAGAAAGTCAGGATGAAACTAAGTTAAATGCTACTAAAAAAGAAGCATTGCAAAAGGCTTGCTAGAAGGATAAAGCCGCCCTTACACTCATCTATCAATGTTTGGATGATATTCAATTCGAGAATATTGCAAATGCTACTTGCTCGAAAGATGCATGGGACATTCTCAAGAATGCTCATCAAGGTGTTGACAAGGTGAAAAAAGTTTGCCTTCAAACTCTCAAAGGAAATTTTGAATCTCATCACATGAAAGATTTCAAATTGAATCTCATCACATGAAGGATTTCAAATAAGTCTTGGAGTATATTTCAAAAGTAAGGGTGAGTGTAAATGATATAAAGAGAAATGGAGAAAACATTGGTGAAAATAAAGTTGTGGAGAAAATTCTCCACTTACTAACTCAAAACTTTGACTATATTGTCGTAACAATTAAGGAGTCCAAAGATTTGGACAAAATGACCATCGATGAACCCGAGGGATGGCTTGTAGCACACTAGAAAAAATTGCTTAAAAAAAAACTGCAATAATATTTGGACAAGCCCTCTACTCCAAACTTTTTTTTCAAAGAAAAAGAAGATGGAAAAAATAGCCAAGGAGGCCGAGGCCGTAGAGGAGGTCTAGGCCAAGCAAAAGGAAGATGATGGGGCAGAAACCAAGGAAGAAGTGGAAGCGAAGGATGGAGAAGAGGCGGATACCACCAAGTAACTCAAGCTCAAAGGGAACAAAAGCTCAATTTTACACGAGGTTACGGAAGAGGAAATAATGCGAGGTATGATAAATCTCATATCCAATGCTATAATTCCAATAATTATAGCCATTACATTTACGAGTGCAAATTTGGCAAACATGTTAAAGAAGAGATGAATTTCATAAAAGATAATATTGAGTTTACTTTGTTAATGGCTCATCACAAAGTTGAATAAGAAAAGAAAAGTATGTGATACTTAGACACTGGTGCAAGTAATCATATGAGTGGGAAGAAAAGAAAATTTGTTTAAATAGAACAAGTTAAGGGCAACGTCACATTCGGAGATCAATCCAAAATTCCCGTAGAAGGAAACGATAACATCTTGATTCAATGAAAGAATGAAGGTCATCAATTAATTTCCGATGTTTATTATGTGCCATACTTAAAAAATAATATATTAAGTTTGGGTCAATTTCTTGAAAAAAGCTATGAAGTTCAACAAAAAGATAATAGTCTCTCTTTGAGAAATCATGAAGGGAAATTGATCACAAAAGTACCAATGACAAAAAATAGATTTTTTTTGTTGTAGATTCGAAATGATGAAGTTAAGTGTCTGAAATCTTGCTTGAAAGAATACGCTTTGCCTTTGATGTCAAGAAAGGGGATGGTGAAAGGGTTACCCTTGATAAGTCATCCCGACCAATTATGTGAAGGATATTTATTTGGAAAACACTCAAGAAAAAACTTTCCAAAGGATTCATCAACAAGAGCTAAAGAACCATTGCAACTCATCCATACCGATATTTGTGGACCAATCAAACCAAGTTCATATGGTAAGAGTAATTACTTTTTACTCTCCATTGAAAATTATTCAAGAAAGGCTTGGGTATATTTTCTAAAAGAAAAGTTAAAAGTTTTTGGTACATTTCAAAAATTCAAAGCCTTTATTGAAAAAGAGAGTGATTATAATATAAAGGCTATGAAATCTAATAGAGGAGGCGATTTCACATAAAAAAAATTCAACGAATTTTGCGAAAGTCAAGGAATTCATTGTCCTTTACCAGTTCCCCAGTTGCCTCAACAAAATGGAATGGCGGAAAGAAAAAATCAAACGATTCTTGAAATGGCTCATAGCATGCTTAAGAGCAAAAGAATGACTAAAGAATTTTAAGCCAAAGTAGTTGATTGTGCCATTTTTCTCTATAATTATTGCACGACTAAAAGAGTTGATGGTAAAACCCCTTAAGAAGTATGGAGAGGACAAAAGCCTAGAGTCTCTCACTTACGAGTTTTTGGAAGTATAGCTTATGCTCATATGCTGGATCAAAAGAGATCGAAACTTGATGACAAAAGTGAAAAGTTTGTCTTTATTGGCTATGACAAGCATTCCAAAGGTTACAAGTTGTATAATCCAATCTCCAAGAAGATTGTTATAAGTAGAGATGTTCATTTTGATGAACAAGAACCGTGGATTTGAAATGTCGAATCTAATAAAAGTTATATTTTTTTCCCAATCTTTGATAAAGATGAAGAAGAGCAAGAAGGTCAAGCCGACACTCCACCTCTATCACCATCTGCTCAAGATCACCCGTCATCTTCCGAACAAATCTCAAGTGAAAGAACCCCCCATTTTAGAAGTATTGAAGAGCTTTATAAGATAACACAAAATCTAAATGAGGCTTCATTTCTTTTTGTCTATTTGCCAATAGTGAACCTATAGATTTTGAAGATGTTGTTACATACAAGCAATGGAGAAATGCAATGGATGAAGAAATTAAGTCCATTAAAAGAAATAATACTTGGAAGTTAATTGATTTTCCACAAGACAAAAAAAAACAATTGGAGTGAAATGGGTGTACAAGTTGAAGAAAAATGCAAAAGGAGAAATTGAAAGATATAAGGCAAGACTTGTTGTTAAAAGCTACAAACAGAAGGCCGACATTGATTACAATGAAATATTTGCTCCTGTAGTCCGTATTGAAACTATAAGATTACTCATTTCCTTCACTGCTCAAAATAAATGGAAAATATTTCAAATGGATGTCAAGTCAATTTTTCTAAATGCATATCTTGAAAAAGAAGTTTATATTGAACAACCAATGGGTCTTAAAACTTGAAAAGGCTTTATATGGGCTTAAGTAAGCACCAAGGGCGTGGAATAGTAGAATTGATAAGTATTTTCACGATAATGATTTTTCAAAATACCCTCAAGAATATGTCCTATATTCAAAGGTCAATGAAACATGAGATATATTGCTTGTTTGCTTGTACGTGAATGATTTCATATCTACGGGAAACAATCCAAGAATGATCGATGAATTCAAGAAGACTATGACAAAAGAGTCTGAAATGACAGACATTGGGCTCATGTCATACTACCTTGATATTGAAGTTCAACAAAAGGTAAATGGAATCTTCATTTCACGCGAGCGGTATGCAAAAGAAGTCTTCAAAAGTTCAAAATGCTTGATAGCAAATCGGTAAATACGCCGCTTGAATGTGGTGTCAAATTGTCAAGGCATGAAGATGATTAAGTGGTTGACCCATCACATTTCAAGAGTCTAGTTGGGAGTTTA